>JAOEGS010013281.1:0-33894 GCA_025447755.1 Corythornis vintsioides | reverse complement strand
AACTCCAGTGGCCACGGCCTCCTGCCACAGGCTGCAGCAGGGCAGTGATGCCATGCGCTGGCCTTGGCAGCCATACCCCTGTCTACTAAGGGGAGTAGCTTGTGCTGGGGAAGAAAATTCTTTGGGTATTTAAAACTTGAAATAACACTTGGGAAATGTTGCTTTTGCCAAGTACATTCCTAGCATTTAGTGAAGGTGAATTCCCACTAAACTCACAAATGGCATTTTTTTCTAGACTTTTATTTATTTTAAGACCTCCATTTCCTATGGCACTTGAGAGCTAGGACAAAAGCAGAGTTAAATAGATCAGATGGTGCTGTGATGGGGTGGCTTCAACAGTCTTGTATTTTTCTCTGAGGGCAAAACTTTCACTTGATCTCAGTAAGCTGTTTGTTTAAAGTCACTGTTCCTTTATCTTTCCACGTTGGCATCTGAATTGATTGTGTGAGAGAAATACATAGAAGCTTTCTTTCTAAGAGACTAGAATTCTTCATCCCTAGTGCAGACTGAGGAGATTAATCACAGATTTAATAGCATTTATGTATTCTTGTTCAGCAGTACTGGAAGGAGGAGGAACTGTAGATGCAGCTGTGGAGGAGAGACAAACCCCAAAATGACATGAATAGAGAGTCAAGACTGTCAAATATACTTTGGAGAGATGTTAACAGAAAATTAAGTAGGAGTGATAAAGAAGAATGGCTTTGTTAAAGTGAGATATAACTTATTTCCTCAGGTGATCCTCAGAAGCAAAAGGAGGCTGAGCTTCAACACCAGGAACTTTCCTCACAAGTGGGAGGATGCAATGACTTTGCAACCCTCTTAAATATTTTTGAACAGTGCAAAGCAAGGTATAAAATGTTTTCTTCTAGTAAGTGGTTTTGCATTGCTCATAATTCCCAGTTGCTGATGGTTTTTGGACACGTGCATATGCACATGTAGGTACTCATACCTAATTGCAGATGTATTCCTTTTTGTGATATGTAATTTATCTCAAGACACTTGTTATTGAAACTAACAAAGTATCTGGCTGTGTAGGTTGCCTTCTTTGTACAACCATAACAAAAAATAGAGGCAACTTTCTGCCTGCAGCTTACAAAGGGCTTGTTTATAATACAAGTATTTCTGTTCTCAGCAAGTCTCCTTCAGCTTGGTGCCAGAAACACTGGATACACTGGAGAGCTTTAAAATCTGCTTTTAGTGTGGAAAAACAACTTCGGGAAATAATCACCAAATTGAAACAGGTAAAAAAAAGGCAATTTATATATATGATTGAATTATATGTTTATATTTAAGACATGTAGGGGACTACTGAGCCTTTGCCACAGGGCTGCTGCCTTTTCCCAGTAGAAGCAAATCTACTTGAGTATTTCTTAGTGTCCTTGCTGTAGCTTTGTGTAACAGGTTTGGTGGTGGGAACAAGCAAGGAGGAAGGTTTTCATCCTTTCCTTGTGTTTTCTATAGGGTGAGAAACCCAGATTCTAAAATCCATAGGGTGGAGGGGTATAGCCACTTTTTATGTAGGAAATGTCCTGATTCATAGTTTGTTTTTTCCTTTACATAGCTGCCAGACTTCCCTAAAGAGACATTTGAAGGCTCCAGAACTGAAATACTAAGAAGATGTCTGTGTGCAGGATACTTTATCAATGTTGCTAGGAGGTAAGTAATTAAAAGTCTGGGCAACTGAAAGATATTATCCATATGTGAATCTGTGAATATTCCTTAAAGGTGTAGCTGTGTATGAAACGGCAGTAAGGCTGTGTATGGTTAAAATGACAAAGGAGCATTGCAGCTGCAGGTGATGTTTCAGCTCAGGGCTGGAAGCCCAGTTCACACTCTGCTTTTGACTCTCATTGCATTCATGGGGAAGTTGCTCTTACATCCTTAGAATTGTAGTTTTTTCTGTCCATGAAATGAATTTGATTAATAGTTCCAGATATTAAAGTGCTTGGGAATGTCCAATTCCTGTGGCTGTCAAAGACTTCAAACCCTGCTTGTTATTGGAGTGTTGTATCTGCAGTGTTACTGTGGTAAATTAGACTCATGTATTTTATTCCTCAGTGTTTACACTGTAAATCTGGTAAGATCTTCCTCTGCTTATATATTTGAGTCTTTTTTCTTCTGTATGGCTCTGATTTGCTTAGTTCAGTGTTGTCTAATCACAGCAAAGCATGTTTCATTATGCATTTGTTTTTACAAATCTCTCAGATCTGCAGCCAGGACATTCTGCACAATGGACGGACATGGCAGCATAGTCCATATCCATCCTTCATCTACAGTAAGTTACCAAAGCCTGTTAAAGTAGCAAAGGCCCTTTAAAAGGAAAAAGAGGCAGGTGCCTGTTAACTCTTCTCTGGTTTGTGCTCACTTCTGGCTGGGAGAAGCAATGTTGTGGTGTTTGTTTTAAGGGTAGAAAGAGCCTCACTTCAGATTTGGTACATGTTTGGATTATGAAACAAGTGTGATGTAGACTGAGCTTTTTCTCTCTGGCTCTTTTAGATTTCCCAAATCAATTTTAAGTCAATTTCCTAAGTCATTTTTAAGCAAGTCATTCTGCCTTGTGTTTCCCTGCCTGAAAATTTAGGGTAATGTCAGCTTTAGCTCATTGTTACATCTGAAACACTGAGGGATGTTCCAATGGAGGGTGCTCTAGAAATAAAAATTTTGTATCAGTTCTGAAATAATCCTTTATTTTTTTTCAGCTGTATAACCAGGAGAATCAACTTGACTGGATCATCTTCCATGATGTCACAGTGACATCCAAAATCTATGTCCGGACGGTGTGTCCCGTTCGCTATGAATGGGTCAAAGACTTGTTGCCTCGACTGCATCAGATTGATGCCTATGAACTGAGCAGTGTGGCACGGGAGGAAGTGACTGAAGAGGAGATAACCAAGTGGAAGCATAAGGAGAACCTCAAGAAGCAGTATGGTAAGGACATCACTAGTCTGTGTCTGTGGTGTGTGTGTGATGTCACTGAATGCATTCTGGACTGGTGGGTTGTAGCCATGAAGAGATGGACTCTGCTGGGTGATCAGCCAAGACAGCTTTATTTGGAACCAAGTGCTTGCTCACGTGCCCTTAAAGCTTAAGTTATTTCTATTAAGTAATTTCTTCTGTTCATACATCTCTCCACATTCTGACAGGCTGAGGCACTTTTTCGTTTCTTGCTGTTAAACCACATCTTAATTCTTGCAGATCTTCCTCAAAATTGTTTACACTTGTGGTTCATTTTGTAAAGATCAAGGCCAGCAGCCTACCATTCACCCCCAGTAGGTGTTCATCTGGGTGTGTTTCACCTGTTTGACAGGTGTAGCTGTTGTCTTGTTACAGCTCTGCAATCCTTATCTTCCTGCCACTGAAGTGTGTAATGGTGTTTGCTCACTGTTCTTACCATGCTCCACGCTTCTTTTGGTTTACTGCAGCTGACAGGAGCACATCTTGAACGCAGACTTAAATAAAAGCATTTTGAGTCCAGCCATTTCAATGTGGGTATCTATGGCCAGATACCATAAAAGTAATACTGTCCTGAGAACTCCTAAGGGCTGTGAAGGAAGAGGAGGTAAAAAGACCCAACCAACCAAAACAACCCAAAAAGGCCACCAAACAAAAAACACAGAGGGAAACTGATCACAGTTTGGTGAATGTCTCGTTCTGAAAATGAATTTGATGCCATATGTTTAATTAGTTTTAATTAAAAGTGGTCCCTGGTAACTGTTCAGGCTGCTTGACATTCTTTGAATTTTTCTGTCAGCAGGTTTCATAAAGCAGCCAAGTATTCAAGGGCCTCTCTACTCCTGAGCTGACCCTTCCAAAACATTGATTTAATATATGGTACAGGCCTGGGCAATATAGATTCTCTTCCTTTTCCTTAACAATAGAAAGGATAAAGACTCTTGTGCTCAGCCCAGGATCTCTTTCTGTCCTGCATTGTTGTATAAAACAGCCATTTTAAATGATAAAAACCTGAATTGGATTTGATTAGAAATTTTCTTTAAACTGAAAATATTTCCTGTTTTTCTTTCCTTATGGGAGAAGCCTTCCCAAGGTCTCAGCTTTGTGGGAGAATGTGCATTTCTAAGGGTATCTGATCTCAAGTATTGACTTTTCCCACTCCTTTATCTCTGTGTTCTCTTATGTCTTCCTCCTACCTCCAGAAACTTATAGTTTATTCAAAGCCTTTTGTTTTCTGTTCCCAGTGCTGTCCCTCCCCTGCCTAAACCTGAGTCTGAGATGTGTAATTTAGAAGAGAAATGGGCACACATAACAAAAGATGCACAGTTATCAGTTAGAATAAAAAACAAGATAGGCATTTGGGGATGAGATGAGCCCAGCTGCAAGTGTTGACATGGCAGTTAAGGCATGATTTTCTTTTCTTTTTTTTTTTTTCCCCCTCCCTGCTGTGGTACAGTCTGTCCTTCCTGGAAGTCATTCAAATAATGACTGGGACTTGGAAAGAAAAAAAAAAAAAAATCAACCAAAACCTTTGAGATTCTGTTGGGGGGGTTTGGGGTATTTTGTGAGTAGGAGGAATTGTAATGCTGTGGGGTTTTTTTGACTCAGAAGAGTGTATTTCTCTCTTTTCTCTCCCTAGAAGGAGTCCCAGACAACTCTGCAAAGAAAATGGAGAAAAGGAATGATGACAAATCAATACTGGATGCCCGAGCTCGCTATCTTGAGAGAAAGCAGCAAAGAGCACAGGGTTTAAGTGGCCCAGTGAAAGAAATGGAGTGATATTCACAGCTGCTGTAAGGCAGCTTGGTGCAGTTATGTTTGCATAATGCAAAATGAGCGATGGGAGTGAAGGAAAACTTCTGCTTTGTGGTAAGTTTGAGTGCCAGAGCATGCAGATACAATCTTCCTTTGCTGCATCCAGCAGGGAAAAGCTGCCAAGCTGGATTTTGTTGCTGCATGTCACTGGCCTCAAATGTGGATGAAGATGCAATACTTACTGTGGTGCCAATTCTGTGGCACTTAGTGACTTAGAAAGGTCTCGATGGTCTCTGCCATTGTTAATAAAACTTTCTTAAAGGTTTTTGTTTTTAAAGGAGTGAAACAGTCACTTTTTATCCATTTTACTCTGTATGGTCGTGACTCTACAGTCCTCATGCTCATGCACTACTCAAGACAATTTGTAGGAAGTGCTCCTTTCATGCTGGAACCATGTCGTGGTTTAATCTCAGCTGGCAACTAAGCACAAGCACCAGGATCTCAATTCTAAAGAACATTTTGTCACCTGCATTCTCAGATGCAGACACTGTTTTTCCTACTCTGTGTTGTGTACCATGTACAGTGATGTTTCTGGGTGAAGGTGTCTTTGTATGCAAAGTATCCTGCAAATGTTTTCACATTCTTGCTAACAAGGCATAATTTTTGTCAGGGATGACTTAGCGCTGTGTGTTTTCCATTTGGCAAAAAACCCCATCCCAGCAGTCAGTCCACTACTGAGCCAGATTCCATCCTGCTGTCTGTCAGCAGCCCTGCTGCCTAGAGGCTGGGTGGCTGAGTTTGGTGTCTGTTACTTTTAAAACAGGGATTTCAGTCTGAGGAATGAGAATTTCAAATGTGTAAAAAATACACAGTGAGATAGCTTTTTTACTTAAATATAAAACAAAGCAAAGAGCTGTGATGCTTTGTTATCATAAAGTTTGTATTTCAATAAAGAGATCATTCCCTAGTGCCACTGCATTAATCCTAAAATGTTCCAGTGTGAATCTTGGCTCTTGCTGTTATTCAATTCCAGTAACATTTTATAGAAGACAATGTCCAAGAGCCTGAAAGAATGTAGTATCTGGGTCACCCTCAGGTGCCTGTGAGGTAGCACAGTTACAAGGACAGTGTAAAGAGGCCTCAGTGCTGGGTGTGAAGTGTTGTGTTCCCCTCACTGGGTGTAAGCTTTCAACAACATTTGGCTTCTCTTGCAGGGCAGGGGAGGATTAAAGAAGGAACTAGGTGTGATAAAGGTCCTTCTTTGTGTTTGTACCTATCCAAAGGCACAAGCCAAGGCTGGTGTGTACGTGCTCCAGGCAGGGAGGAAAGTTGAGCTGTTCCTGCCTCCTGAGGCTGGGGCCTGGCTGGGCTGGGAGAGGCTCAACCACTGGTACCAGGGCTCCAGATGGCAGAGGTGTCAGCTGGGGAGTGTTGCTGCTGCCTGCCCCTACTTCAGCCTGCAGAGCAGAGAAAGGGCAGTGGGATGAAGGCTTGTCCAGTTCCCAAGGGTGAGTTGAATGCGGCAGTTACTGCCTGTGATCAATCTCTGTAGGGAGATTCCTCCTGGCAGAGCCCGTTACCCTGTGTGCAGATGGAAAAGGGTTTTGTTCTCTTGTGCTGGTGCTCAGACTCTGCTTTTAAGAAGCCACATGTTTCTTTGGCTAAATTTATAGCCTGGATTTTGCAAAAACCTCCAGATATGCTTGCTGTTTGTATATTGTTATCTGCAGTGTTGCAGCCCCTTGCATGTCAGTTGACATCTGCACCACATGCCAGGTCTGAGTGCAGTAGCTGAACACCCCCTCTGGCCTGGGGCTGTGACTCTTGACCTTCTAATGCTGGTTTTTTCCCTTTTTTTTTTTTTTAAAAAAAAATCTTAGGAAGAAAGGAGGTGGTTTTTGTTTTGTTTTTTTCTCTCTTGTGTTTCAGGGCTGCTTGAAGGGATTTAAATTTCGAATTTAAGACAAAGTAGTCTGAGGAAATAACTATGAGACTGCAAAATAACACTGGAAGAAGAAGGGGGGTGAGTCCTGAGGGGTCTGTGCATTACACCAGCCCTGGCTTCTTGCTACAGGGCTTGGGATTGCTGCAGTCAGCAAGTAGAGAGTTCATTTTTTACCTGTTTCTACGGGCTGGAGTTACATTAGGTTAATAAACATAGAAGATGTGAAGTTTCATTATGTTACTGTACTTATTAACAGTGTTACACAGGGCCAGTCCTCCAGTCCCTCCCTGGAGTTGCAGGGGCCTGCTGCAGCCCGGGGTGCTGTTCGGTTATGTCCCATGATTTTGGTGAAAGGATAAGGTCGGTCTGGCTTGTGGCCCTTCACTACTTGAACTTTTATTAAGGCAAACCCCCCTCCCCTGATTGCTGAGGGCGCTGCAGTAGAACAGCCACCTTGCCGGTCTGCAAGGGAGGGAAAAGAGGCGGTCAGAGCCTCAGGGCACCGAGTGGGGAACGGGCAGGGCCCTCATCAGCGGCCCCGGGAGGTGCCGGCCTTAGAGCAGGAGGAATCGATCCCCTTCCTTTCTGGGGCTTCGTGCCGCCCAGAGGAGAGCTCGGGGCCGGGCCTACACCGGCCGCCCCGCCCGTCTCCATGGCAACCGCCCCGTCCGGCGGGAGTCACCTTGCCCGGCTGCGCTGCCCCCTGCACGTGACCCACCGGGGCGACAAGCGCGGAACGGAAGTGACGCAGCCGCACCTCGGTCGCATGATGTGGCAAAAAAAAAAGGCCGAGGAGGGAGGAGTGATCAGTCCCGAAATAGTCCCTTCCGGTGGCGGATTCTACCGCCGCTCCTATTGGTCCCGCGGAGGGTGAGTCACGCCGCTCGCCGGAATCCTTCCGCCCGGCCGGCGCAGTTAAGGCCGGTCCCGGCAGGTGAGGACAGGCCTCTTCCTTCCGAGGCGGTATCCTTCCGCCGGCGGGGGCAGCTTCCGGATCGCCGCGGCTCTTCCCCGCTCGCTGGCCCGTTCCGCCATTGCGGTCCCGCTTCCCCGCGCCGCCCGGACCCCGCTGAGGTGTGACTCCGGTCCGGCCTCGGACTGGAGCCCCAACCCGCTGCCGCCGCCATGGCCCAGATCCTGCCGATTCGATTCCAGGAGCATCTCCAGGTAGATCTGAGGGGCCGCAGGAGGCCGGGCGGAGGGAGCGTTTGCTGGGGCGGGCGGGCCGGCCGCTCCCTTATTCGGAGGAGCCGCCCGAGAACGGCGCCCGGGCGAAGGGTTCTGACTGTGTGCGCGGCCCCTCCCTGAGGGCCATAGGGCGGCGCGGGCTTCTCCGGTGGCGGGGTGGCCGCCCTGCCGCGGGCCTTGCCGGTGTCTATGGCTCGGGCAGCGCCTCCTCTCCGCGGGCCGCCCGCCGCGCCGTCCCGAAGGGCACCTTCCAGCGCGCCCGCTGCTGCCTCCGTGCGGGCCCGGCCGCGAGGGGAAGGGCTGGGACTCCGCAGGACTCTTCCGTGTGCTGGGGAGGCGGCGAGGAGCCGAGGTGCGGGCATCCAGCTCCTGCCGTTGCCCGGTCCCCACCTCGCCTTCCCGGCTTTGGGTGGTGGAGCGTTCGGTGCCGGTGGTGTAGGCGAGGCTGGCGCCGAGCCCACGCTCTGGCACCTGCTGGGCGGTGGGAGGGGAGAGTGCGGAGGGTTTCTCGCCGCTGCCGAGGGGAGAGCCCGGTCTGCTCCGGGGCAGCGCTCGGGGGAAATCCCGCTACAGCGCGGCACCCGCAAGGGGTGCGGGGTAGAATAACGAGGAGGCCAAGTTGTCTCCGCGTATTGCTTGATTTATTCTTTTTTAATGAGGTTATCGCTCCTTATGATCGTTAAGGCACATTAAATCATTTCGTAGCTGTTCTGACTTGTCATCTTTTGTGGAGAAACCCCATCGGTTGCACTGCAAGGTACTGCGGGCTTCCCTGCAGTGCAGGCACAGGAGCGCCAGGCCTGCCCTCTGCCTGCTGGCTCCTGCCCTCTCCCAAATTCACCTTTGGGGATCATTAAACGATAACTGCGTTCTAGTAGATGTTTTCCAAGCGCTGGCCTTTAGCTTCTTTCAAGTGGCCTTCTAAAGGCACCAGCACCAAAAGGTAAAATCCCCCCGCGGCAGGAATGGGAGGTCACCCTCCCAGAGGAGCCTGCACCTCTAAAGTCCCCGAAGCTGGAGCACAGGGAGGGGTCTGGAAGCGGTGTCAGGGTTGTGCAACGAGCACTTCCTCTCTCACAAGTCTGCAGGGTGAAGTGCTACGAGCCGTGCTTCTCTGGAGGGGTGTCAGCTTGGGTTTGTGGCTGAGGAGAGTATGGTTTGGTTTTTTTTTGAGGACGACTTGTGTGATCTGGCTTCGCCGGGGTGTCTCAGTGTGATCTGTGCTTGGTGCGCTGGGACTCTGCTGCCACTGGCATGGAGATGGATTTGCATGATTTGTAGTGATTTTTTTTCCTAGCCCAAAGTGGAAAGAATTTAATTTCTAGCCACCTGGTTAAAAGAACAGTTCAAAACCCACTTATTTTTGTGTAATTTACTGCTCTCCATAGCATTGGTTTTTAGATTTAAAAAAAAAAAAATGTTGCCTTGATTGGTTTTTATTTGGCTAGTTAACTGTTGAGCACTAGATAATTTTATTTTAATGTAAGTTTAAAAGCAGGACAGAATTAATAGCTTAGGTGTGGCACTGGGTTGGTTTTTAGCAAGCAGAGTTGACAGGAGAATTTTGAGTTGGCCCATGCTTCATCTCTGAGTAAGTGTTCTCTCCTGGGCATGGCCCAGAACTGGGTTTTGAGAAGGGTCTGTAGACTCCAGTGAAAATCTTCCCTCTGGGTAGCCTGGCTCTTAATAAAGTATTGTAGAAATGCACCTATGATACATTATTTAAGATACAAACCTTGCATGTGACCCACTAGCAGGTCTCTAATGACATGAGTGCTATTACATAATGAAACTCATCAGCTGCACTCTGAAGTGCTGAGAGGTTCTGGGGCAGCACTTCTGTGGAATGTGACTATTCTGACTAAATTATTTGTATATTTCTATTTTTCTGTTTGGTTTTTTTTTGTCCCTGTTCCTGTTTAATGTGGAGCACTGGGCTTAACCAGTGTATTTTACAGCTGCATATATGAGCTGGTCTCTTATGAGCCTGGGTGCCCAGACTCCTGAGCCTGCACAGGGGGGTTTTGTCCCTGACACTTCAGTTGATTGTACCTGCTGAACTTCCTTCTTTCATTTCATTGAAAAAAATTCAGAGGAACTTCAATTCTCAGCTGTGCTTTTTTCATGGTGCAACTTCTGACTTGCTGTTGGAGTAAATTTAGAGTGGCAGCATTGGTGGTATTGCTACACTTGTTACACAGAACTGCTTCAGCCTGTTCCAGGCTGTTCCTGGGAGGTCCTTGTGGACTCAACAATACAACTTGAACTGTTCCTGACCTACATTGTCCAGGAAACTTGTCACACAGGTGTTGTGCAACACTTGCAAGCTTGGAGCTGATGCTTAGCAAGAAAAGGAGGTACACAACTGGAGCCTTATTCATGAAAAGGCAGCTGATGGATGTGAATGAGAAGGTCCTTGTAGGACTATTATTGAAAGTTGTTTGTAATTAATCTTATCAGGCTGTCAGTCAGCAGTGCATGTGGTGTGATACTAGTTCTCTCTGGATCCACCACTGCAGGGTAGAAAATGAGCAAGTAACTGTCTATATGAAGCTTTTCCTGATCTTCAGCTTCCAGCCAGTTGCACCCTATTGCACTGGTCAGGGCCCCCCTGGCATCTCTTGCTGGGTGATCTGGGAGTGAGGAGCCAAAGACCCTGCACTGTTGTGCTGCTGAATGCCTTGTCCCTTGGGTACCCAGTTCAGTGCTTTGCACCTGCAGCTTGAGCTCGAGATCTCGTTTGGGCAAGTGAGGAGGTCTAGTTTGGGCAGGTAAGATGCAGCAAGCAGATAGCTTACTTGGGTTAAGTAAGCTTTCTGAGGTCTAAAACCAAAACGTGTTGTCAGGCTTCAGGTGTTGTTTGCTTGAGCCCCGTGACCTCGCTCTGAAATCTGCTGTTGGCAAATCCGTGGGGTGTTTATCTGTGCTCTGGCTGCTGTAGATGTCTGCCTGCCACAAAAGAACATCAACATGCTGGGGAGGAGCAAAACCTTGGGAGTTTTCAAGGATTCCTGTGCTATCAAAACTTGGTACCGCATTGATGTTATGGAACTTTGTAGTTTGTTGGGTTTTTTTAAGTAGCCCTGAGGAAACAGCCCCATGGCCATGGGGAGGGGGTGTGTGGGGGGGTGTGTGTTCAGTATGGCAGATGACTGCAAATCTGGTTGGTTGTGTCCAGGTTTTACAGATTCCTTAAGATGGTGCCTCTTGTACTTGAGAGTGAAAGTAAAACACAACAGGAGACTGTGGTTGGTGTGTGTGGGCTAAGATTGTGCTCCTGGTGGATGAGGAGGAACAAGTCTAGGTAGCAGGTAATGAGCTGTGATAGCTATTTAATTTAGACACACTGTCCTGAAATATATAAAAATTGAACTGGGACCAGGCACACCACTGTACTGATGTGACTTAAAGCCATTAATACTCTTCTGAACCTAAATAAATTATTTTAAAAAATCTTCTGTAGACTTGTCTAGACAGTGCAGAAAACTGTTAGTTTATGCTGTGTGCTTGATGCTGAGACACAGCTACTCTTTTTGAACTAGGGAAAGCATTCTTGTATTTCTGGGTTGTTGTTGGAGTAAACCTGGATAGTGGCTGTGCTGTTCAGTGTGATGGTCCTCGGATGGGTCTGGGAATCCCAGTTAGCTACACCAGAGAGTTGACTGAATAAACCTGCTCAGCCCAAGGCACCATGGAATAAAACAAATGTACTGCTGCACTCTAGCAATGACAGCAACAAAATGCTTTCCTGTACTGTGCTGGCAGAGAGATAGTCAAATATATCCTAGAACACTAAATCTCTGCTGTAACTGCTTCAGATGAATGCTGTTCAGTCTTTTATTGGTGTTTCAAGCCAGGAATGACAGACAGGGCTCCTGTCCCCAATGCTGCCTTGGTGGGGTCTTTCTCCCTGCTTCTCAGGGGAGCTGAATTCCTAAACCCAGCCAGCCTGGAGTACTTTTACCCAGGGAAAATCTGTAACAAAGAATGCTTCGAAGAACTAGGCGACCTGAGGAGTGTGTGTGCATCCACTAATTGGATAGGAACAATTAGTTAAGCAGTTGATAAGCCATTTCTCTCGGCGTGGCCCTCTCAGCAGGTACTGAAGTTACCAGGCCTGCTGGTGGCTCTGAGAGGAGCAATGGCAGCTGCTGGCTCTGTCCTCCAGCCTCAGCAGCCACTGAAACAGCCACCCAGCATGCCTGTGGCTGCTGACACTGGGTGCCTACCTCAGCCTGCTTGCTGGGGGTGAGGCAGAAAATAGGGAGGATATAGAAATGGAAGAGCTCTTTAATATTACAGAGGCCTCTCCTCTGTTGAAAATGTAACTCCCATGCCTGTCACGAGCTTGTACTGCTAAGCACAAGGCACACTGCCCATGGGACAGGTCTGCAGTCCGTTACCAGCACATCAGCATGGATAGAAATCTTCTGTGTGCCTTATGTTTGCTGCTTTTTCATGTCTGGGGCTGAATGAGTGGCTGAATGGGAGCCTGGTGTCATAGCTGCTTCAGTCAAACCCAGCAGGGCCTTCAGTCCAGCTCACGTGACTCGCTGCACATCAGCCCCGTGCTTCTCTGAGAAAACTGGGAATATGTCTGTTCACTGGCATTTCCTAGCTACGTGCTTTCTAGGGCTGTGCAGATAAGGAGTCTGGGCAGAGACTGAGCAGCTGCCCGTGGCCCCAGGAGCAGAGGGATCCTGTTGAGCGGGAGGTGAAGCGCAGACTCAGCAGTTCCGCGCCCTTCCTCCTAGGCAAGGAGAAATTATCTGACAGCTAAGCAAACTGTCACAAGAAAGCCACTGTTCCAGGAAGGGGTCAACAAACAGCCTCTTGTCAGCAGTTTTACCATTCATTTGATGTCAAACATACATGTAACATGACAACTTCTCTAAGTTACCAAGAATGTATTTGAATTGTCTTCCAGTAGAAATAATTTTAATAATCACTTTTACTTACCATGGTAGAATGATTCACTTCTCAAGGCTGCTCAGATAAATATCATAGAATTTGATGGTTCAGTGCAGCCTGCAATTGACTGGAGTATCCTGTCTTGGGTTAGAGGAGTCCTTCAAGCTGACATCTCTGCTGTCTCTTGTAAACTATTTCACTCTAATGAAGCAGCTCCCTTCACAGAACAGTTTCTTCTCAACATGCTTTCAGGAAACTGGCATAACTGAACTTCCCAACAAATGCTAGTGTAAAACAACTTCAACTGTAGCTTGCTTGCACAAGCACAGCTATCCAGTTCTGCTTTCATATCTGCTTGAAAGCCAAGGAAGTGGGTTTTGTAGTATAACACCAGAGCATCTTACAATTCCTTCCTTTTTTTTTCCACAGTGTTTTAAAGTTGTGTGTGAATCAGTGGAAGATAGTAGACATAAATGAATGCTGTATTAATTGTTTGGGTCTTTTTTCTTTGGTGGGAAGAGGAGAAGGGGTAGAAAACCTGCCATAAACTCTTGTACTCTTTTAATTGTAGTACACACTCAGGAGTTTATTCATGGAGTATATAGAAACTTTCATAATAAAAACCTCCAAAGAAATGCCTCCTGTCATGTTTCCTAATCATAATCTTGATCTCTGTTTGCTTTGCTTAGCTTTGTAAATGCCCTGGCCTCACTCACCTGAACTTTAGCCTGTTTAGGGAAGAAGGTAACCTGTAGTCCAGGGAGTGATCTGTACTCTCTCAGCTCTGTGCTGCTGAGGAAAGCTGCTGCTAGCCCTGCCCACTGAGCTGGGCAAGTGCCACTCTTGGCTGATGATGCTTTTTTTGTAATTGGAGGCAGATTGTCACATTTAGAGCCAAGTCCTGCCTCAGTGTTTGGAGCTGACTGGGTTCATCCACTGGGATCTGTTGAGGTTAAAAGATGAAATGCACTAATAGGTTGTGCATCAGAAAGCTGCTCCAAGCTTTCTTCAGAGCTTGCTGCCAATCAACTTAAGTCTTTTCAAATAAATATCTTGCCTTTAAAAATGGTCTAAGCTTAAAAAGAACCACATCCTCCACGACTGGCTAGGGCTGCCTACCTCAGACATGACACCTGGCAGATGGCAGTTTGATCATGATTAAGATAAACCTGTCTTGCAATATCTAAGCAACTTTGATTCAGTGGCTAAGTCTAGACCTCTGTAAGAGGTGTGCCATCTGCTAGGACTTGCCTCTTCCCTTCATTCTGTCAACAGTGTTTGAGTCTAGTGCTGTGAGTTACTGCCAGGCACTCAAACTACCCTCCTCTACCAAATGAACAAAGAAATGGAGTTCTTAATGATTTTGCACTTGTCAAGCTTGCAGCCCTAGCAAAAGGAAACTCCTCCTCTTAGTAAGTCTCCAGCTCTACCAGATGAAAGTCTTAATACTTCCAACCTTCTCTGCCTTCAAGGCTGTGATAGGGTTTCATATAAGCCCTGCCTAGCTGATGTACAAATAGCAGAGTCCCAGGCCTAGAGAATGCTACACAAATGAAGGTGTGAAAAAGAAATTTGAACTTAGATCTGATTGCTTTTAAGTGACTCCACATAGCTGAAGAATGTGATGCTTCTTAAGTCTAAGTCACAGATTTCTGACCTGTCCAGGAGGTAGGGTTTGTAGCATGAAGATGTCTGCTCTCCCAAGAGAACACTAGAACACTTGCACTTCACCTGAAAGCTTCTGGCTTTGTTGTTAGGTGGATGGATGTAAAGGGAGCTGGGGAGTGATACAGATCACTGCCTTCAGCTGCAGAAGTGTTGGTGTTTGGCCTGGGTCAGCTAAAGCTGCTTTGCTTGAGGCTCAGCCTTAAACTGCACCCAGATCTGTCTCCATTCACTGGCTGATGCAGCTCATCCCTTAAAGTGCCTCTTGGGAAGCTTGTTCTCTTAGCATGTATCACAAGTAGCTTGGATGTTCCTGCCTGTGCTGCCAGGGGAGGGGGCAGTGCAGCAGAACACCCTCCTTATCAGGAGCATTGCCCAGGCGTGGTCGTCTCTGCAGGGCTGATAAGAGCTCAGTGCTTTCATTCAAACGGGTACAATAACACTGACATGGCTTTGAAGGTCTGGTCCTTCTTGGGACACCTTGGCCTTGAAGTTCAAACTGTCTCCCAGACAGAAAAATATCTGCAGTATTAAAAATGATAATTTCTCTTAATGGTAGAAAAGTCATCTTGAGTTTGAGGTTTATCCACCCATGAGCTGGGTGTCCATATGTGGGGTGAACGAACCATCCTGCATTTCCACCCTTAACAGTGCAATAAACTTTGTTTCACTGCTGCCATCCTAATGCAGTAAATGTTTCTGTACTAGAAACATAAATTAAAGGTATCCATTTGAAGGTTTACAGAAGCAGACTGTGGCTCAGCAGAAAAGGAGGTGTTTTTTGTTTAATATCTTCTGTCAGAGTTAAGTATGTCTGTGGATGAGCCATTTCTGGTTGTCCATCTTGTGTCATCTCTGCCTCCTGGGTGAAGGCTTGCTGCTAGACAGGGCTGGATGAGATGCTAGACAGGTAGCTTTTTTTAACTCTACAAGGATAAAGATAAAGCTCAGACACCTCACGTGTGATATTAAGTTTGAAATAGTGATAGCTGCCTGTGGGTGTTAAAATACTACTGCAAAGGAATTTTCCTTCCTGTGGGAAAGTGAAGGTTCTCACCAGCCCTGACCTTGTTGGCATTTGTTTGTAAAACAGTAAAGATGTTTTGACTATGGGTGTTGTGGCACCCCAGGGGGTGGCTGATGTCTTGTCCAATTACCTTGAAGTTAAAAGGGTATTGAAAAACTGTATATTAATAAATAAAAGCTTCTTGGCATCTTGGGGAAGAAAATTGTCTTTGCCTTGCTCTTTTTCCTCCTCTGGAGACTGGCAGATAAATGACAGCTGCCAAGCTGAAGGGAGTAAGTGAAGGCTCTGGAAGCAAAGGTGGTGAGAGTACTGATGCTGCAACTCTAGCACAGCTACCAGGAGCAGACAAGCTCAACATGCCTTAAACCATATGAGGGCTCAAAAGTTGAGTTCTTTAAACAGTGAATTGTAAAAAGACCTTGAAGACAAGGTACCAAGTGCTTGAATGTTGCAGGGCTTCTCCAGGAAGACTACTGACCTTAACTGAAGATGGTCAAGAATGGGAGAGCCGTGCCAGTTTGGGGCAGCATGGTTGCTTTGGCACCAAAAAATATGTGAAATGTAGTATCTCTTGTGACTTTGACAGAAACTATACCAAGGCAATAACTTCATGCTGTTGTTTTTGTTGTGTTTTTCTCTTCCAGCTCCAAAATCTGGGCATCAACCCAGCAAACATCGGGTTCAGCACTCTGACAATGGAGTCTGACAAATTTATCTGCATCAGAGAGAAAGTAGGAGAACAAGCTCAAGTGGTGATCATTGACATGAATGACCCCAGCAACCCAATTCGAAGACCAATTTCAGCTGACAGTGCTATCATGAACCCTGCCAGTAAAGTCATTGCATTAAAAGGTATGGAAGTCCTGAGGAAGAAATGGAGAGTTTCTGTAAGCCTAGTTTATGACTGACAAGTCTCTCAGGGAGTTTATGTGGGAGGCTCCCTTACCAGTTTTCCGCAGCTTAATGGGAGCTTAAGCTTAACACACTTCTGAAGGTAGCTGGGCAGTAAGCTGCACTCAAGGCCTCCTGCTAATTGCTGATCTAATATTAGGATGAGTTTCAGTCTGAATGCTGAAATCCCTTCTGAGCAGGGAGAGCTGAAGGGAAAGTGTAGGCTTTCAGATACTTCTGGAGTCTTGAGCCTGGAATCATGTGAGAGGGAAGTGAGACTTGGTCTCCTAACTAATAACAAGCCTCTCTTTCCAGAGAGGGGAAAAAAATAAGCCTGGGGGAAATATTCCTAAAGGCCTTAGTCTGGCCTTGCTGGAAGAGGGCAGTGCACCAGTTTGTGCATAGTTATGATATCAGTCAGTGATAAGAAGAGTACAGATATGCAGGGAAGGCTGCTGTGGTGATTGAAGCACAAGGTCAGTTCAGTTGCTGTCTCTGGTGATAGAGGGGATGAGTGTTCCTCTGGAGTCTCCAGAAGTGTCCATCTCTTTCCCCAAGAGGCCCCAGAAGCCCTAAATTCTGTCGCTCTAGAAATGAATGTATTGCTAATGGGAAGATGTATATATATTCAATGTTATCTAAATTTGACTTTAATACTCTGCTACTCTCTTGTCACAACTTTTAATGCTTTCTTCTGTGTGCAGATGGTGAGTTATTTCAATTGACTGTGCTAGTTCCTGTTGTGTCTTATGAAAATAAAAAGCAGAATAAAATGGCTCAGATCTATGGTGCACATAGCTGAACAGTGGTGTTTAAGCAACTGAAAGCCTAAAATTCAGTTTTGCATGCCCTGCCAAACATGGGAATCCTTCAGATTCAGAAAATTAATTCCCCCAAGAACCTGGAATTGTATTTAAACTACTGGGATCTTGATGTTAAGCCTTGATGTTAGGGCTTTTGACCTGTCTAGATTTTCACCTATTAGTTGCCTTGCATAGGATGTAGGATGTGTGTTGCCCGAATGTCTCCCTTGACTCTAAAGCTCTAGCTGCACTAGAGCCAGAAACAAATGGCTAGCCTGTAGCCTGAGTAACACTGTTAGACAGTCTTCTTCAACCTCTGGAGAAACTCTTCACACTGCATCTTAACATCAGTAGCTGAACTAACATTGATTTTAACTAAACTAAGACAACCCTTGTTGAGTGAAGGCACTTGCCCCACAGCACTGTGACTGCATCAAACTGCCTCCTAAAACCTAGGAGAAGTTGGTCAGGACTTTCCTTCTCAACAGAAAGGAAATTTCTTACATGCCACTGTGCGTATGCACCATTCTATGTAATTCAGAGAACTTTTCCTCTTACCTTCTAGAGCTTGTGTTGGTCACTAGATTGCTTTCCTTGCACAGTTTTAGTCTGGTTTGCAGCCAGTAGCTCCGTATCCCATTAGTGCAACCCAAGGGTTTTGTTTAAGAAGTCTGAATTACAAAAGCCTTCTGCCAACTTGATTGTTCTATGTTGTGCCTTTTTTTTTTTTTTTTTTTTTTTTAAGTTTAAGACAGATGTGGACACAGTTTTTAGTGACACTGGTGTAGCTCTCCTCACAACTTTCAAGAGACTCAATGTTACTGTAACCTAGTTTTGATGTATGTGAAGTATCATGCAGCTTGCTCATGTAGCTGAAGCTGTTGCTGTTGTCTCCTACCCATCCACATCTGTTTGATTGCTTGGAGTGGCAAATTGGTAACATTAGCCCTAGGAGTGTGATCTGGTTAAAGGTAATAGCTGATCACTGAAGATACTGCCAGTATAAACCAGTGTCAGGAGAGTTTCATGTCGTGGTGCAGCTGTTCTGCTTTTACCCAATGCCTGGAGTAGCAGGTGGCAGCTGTGACCTGGCTGACAATGTTGTGTTTTCTAGCTGGGAAAACGCTGCAAATATTTAACATCGAAATGAAGAGCAAGATGAAGGCTCACACAATGACAGATGATGTCACCTTCTGGAAGTGGATCTCTCTGAACACGGTGGCCCTGGTGACGGATAACGCCGTCTACCACTGGAGCATGGAGGGGGAGTCCCAGCCTGTCAAGATGTTTGATCGCCACTCCAGCCTTGCCGGCTGCCAGATCATCAACTACCGCACCGACGCCAAGCAGAAGTGGCTGCTGCTCACTGGCATTTCTGCCCAGGTACCTCAGCCCTGGGGAGGCCTGCCATGGAGGCCCAGAGCTTGTCTTGGTGCTTTCTCCTCTAGGAGCAGGACCGATATGTTGGTTTTCTCTCCTAAAGCGTTGTTGGGAATGTAAATGCTTTGTTATGCTTGTGTTTGTTATTTGAAGATCAAGACAGAGTCTTACATTGGTGGTATAAACGCTGTTGCAAGGTTGAGAGTCTTAAGTGATGCCATTGAGAAAGCATGGCATGATACTGCAGCTTCATATGACAATGTATTTACCAGCACTAACTTAAATGAAATTACTGAGTCCTACTTATTCCTGACTCCTGTCCTGTCTTCTCTAGCAAAATCGTGTTGTGGGAGCAATGCAGCTGTATTCTGTGGATAGGAAGGTGTCACAGCCAATTGAGGGCCATGCAGCTAGCTTTGCCCAGTTCAAGATGGAAGGAAATGCTGAAGAATCCACTCTGTTCTGTTTTGCAGTAAGAGGGCAAGCTGGGGGTAAGGTAAGACCTGGTTCTAATATGCTGTAATCTTGAATGAGTCATCCAGGTTATCTGCTTCCAGGAAAATAAGTGGTTTAATGCACAAAGATGTCTGTAAGTGAAGGACTAAGGGTCAGTCTAGATGACATGTACCTGTGCTGTGTGTAATACATATGAAAGATGGTGCATACAGAGCTTTACAGCAGAGTGTTCCATGATGCAGCAGGAGTCTGTTCCAGTCACAAAGTTAGATGACATGTCATGACCAGCCTAATTAACTGCTTGAGACACATGACTCTTGGCTTCTCAAGCTAAGCTTAAGGGAAAAGCTCTTGTAATCTTTCTTTGATGCTGATCCTCAGTATCAGGCTTAACTTCCAAATTACTGGTTGAAAAAAAGTTAGACCACTAGATAGCCTCATAACACTTGTGTTTAATGCTAACACTGGAATTATGTGAACTACTTTGGCAGCTAAAAGAACATAAAATCAAAGCTAGGTTTAGAGAAACATCTTCAGAATTGTCTCTCTAGAATGTCAACCAAGTTGAGAGAGTGCATTTAGAGACCAAACTGAATCCTTAGAGTAGCTCAGGGTAGCTAAAGCTCATGCTGTTTTACTCCTCTAGGGTACTGAATGCAGTATGCCACAACTTTAGCCAGTGAAAATATTTAGGAAGACTGCTTTAGATTTATCTTTGCATAAGATCAGGATTAAGGCTTAGCAGCAAAGGAATTACTGAGCCTATTGTTACATAAATTGAATCCAAGAACTAACAGACTAATCTTATCTGTCTTCTAGTTGCATATCATTGAAGTTGGCACACCACCTACTGGGAACCAGCCCTTTCCAAAGAAAGCAGTGGATGTCTTCTTCCCTCCTGAAGCACAGAATGACTTTCCTGTTGCCATGCAGGTAGGGCAGCTGTAAATGAGAGCACAAGAACAAGTCTGTGTGTGGATGTGACACTCCAAAGGGGCACTGGAAGCCAGGGAGTCAATATGTTGACCTGAGGCTTGGCACAAAACTGGTGTGATTTCTGCTCCTGCTTCAGTAGTGTTAAAGATAGAACTGAAGTGGCATTCAAAGGCAGCATGTTCTTATTTATGGAAGAAATAAAATCCATTTATATTTAACTGTCTTCAAGCTCTTAACATCGTTCTGTTGTGATAGTACTCAAGTAAAAATATAAAGCATTTCTATTCTTGAAAGCACTTGTTTTATCCGGTACCAAACTGGATTAATCTATTCCTGTTTTGCAGATCAGTGACAAGCATGATGTGGTGTTTCTCATAACAAAATATGGTTACATCCACTTGTATGACCTGGAAACTGGCACCTGTATCTACATGAACAGGATCAGTGGAGAGACCATATTTGTGACTGCACAGCATGAAGCAACAGCTGGAATTATTGGAGTAAACAGAAAGGGACAAGTAAGGAAGCTTGTCTTGGAACCTCTTGGTTTGCTAATCCCACAGGGCCCTAATAATGCACTGTAGTGTTCACATCAGTGTCTAAAAGTTTGCAGGAATTAACAAGACAGAACAGCAGGATGAGGGATGTGATGGTGTCAGATTTGAACAGCAGTGCAACTTGTCTGACTTCCACTTTCCTCCATACTTGGGTTCTGGTTGTGTGATTTTTGGGGGTTTTGTAATGACAGTGAATTTTTAGATCACTGTTCCTCCTATTGAGGATGGAACTAGGCTATTTTCCCTCTTTTGGGGGGCAGGTTGTATCCTCTTGCAAAGCACATGCTAATGGAAATGTTAACTTTGAACTCTACTCTGAACATCTGATGTCTGACAGTGTTCTGAACCCCAAAGAAAACTTTATACTGTATCTTCATACACATCTAACTTTAGTTTAGAGCAGTCTACTCGCATTGTATAGCTGTGTCTTTAGACAGAATTGATTTCAGATGCTTGGTGTGTGGATAATACAGAGCAGATGACTTGTTCCAGTTATCCTCTTGGACTGGTTAATTAAGACACTGAGTGTAGGTTATAGAGAGATAGTACTGGTGTCCTTGTATTTCTGACCTCTGTAAATACTGTTTAAACTGACTGTTAATCATCTGCCTTGATGCAGTAGACTGGCTTGTAGAGGTTCTTCCTCAGCAAAAGCCTGTTTTTTAACTAAAATGGCAAGACTTTACAGTTAGCAAAGTATAAAAAAATTCCCACGTATCCTATTTCTTTCCTTTTAGAGGTTAACTTGGCCTTTGACACAGTTCTTCTATTTGGACTAATCAGAAGTTTTCCTGGATGGTTTATTCAGGTGCTCTCCGTGTGTGTGGAAGAAGAGAATATAATTCCCTACATCACCAACGTGCTGCAGAATCCTGACCTGGCTCTGCGCATGGCCGTCCGCAACAACCTGGCAGGTGCTGAGGAGCTCTTTGCCAGAAAATTCAACGGTCTGTTTGCACAAGGGAACTATTCAGAGGCAGCAAAAGTGGCAGCTAATGCACCAAAGGTAATGGGCTGATACTCAGAATAGCACTGCACTCTGCTGGCCTAAGCTTCTCGCTTCAGGAAAGTGGCAGAACCAGAATCTTGTTACTGCCCCTGTCCCAGTGTAGTACTTAAGGTTCTGGTGAAGGACCTGTCTGCAGTGCACAGAGTACTGATTGTGTGCTGGAAGATACTGAAGCTTGTGTGAAGCCTGGCAGGGGGTAGAGGCGTAGATGACAAAGTAATGGCTGCAAGGCTTAATGTTCTGGTACTTATCTTTCCTTTTCCAATTATTAAGAAAAGCCAGTTTCCAGGTGAAAAGATAATTTCTAGCTGAGGCTGAATAGGATAAAAGTGACAGACTAAATTCAGATGAAACTTGCTTGCAAGGATGAGAGTGTCTTAATTGTGTAGGGCAGTCCTCTGAACTTAAATCTGCATTGCTGCAGAAACTAGTCTAATAAACTACTCTTGCCCATCTTCTGTCAAAACACCTCAAAAGCAGTGTCTGAGCTGATGTTCAGCCATACTGACTTCTGGCTGGCAAAGCATAGTGTCACTGTAGCAAGCATTTCTGACTTGAGCTTTCTGGAGGAGAAGCTTTTGCCAAGCCCCAGCAGCAGAACTAAGGCTCATCTCTATTTCTGGCAGGGAATCCTGCGTACTCCAGACACCATACGCCGGTTCCAGAGTGTTCCAGCTCAACCAGGGCAGACTTCCCCCTTGCTCCAGTACTTTGGCATTCTGCTTGACCAAGGGCAGCTAAATAAGTATGAGTCGCTGGAACTCTGCAGGCCAGTGCTTCAGCAGGGACGCAAACAGCTCCTGGAGAAATGGTTAAAAGAAGATAAGGTAAACTTGGGGTAGATACCTTCCCAGTCCTAGAGGGGAGGGACATAACTGCTTGACAGCCTCCCCACCTTCCCAGAAAAACTCAACTGGGCAACTCATATGAGTGATCTAACAGTTGAGCAATAGGTGTTCACCCTACCTGTCACTTACTGCTAGAGAATGGATCAAATACTCTTAAGTATTTCCTTTATTCCTGATAAAATCACAGCAGGGTGAACTTAGTATAAAAAGCTGTGGCTGTTCATTCCCAAACCACTTCAGGTTTCTGTGGATACTGACTTACAGAAATGTAACAACATGCAATTAGCTGAAAGAAATGTGCTAAACAGTTTATTGCCAAATTCTTTTTAGCTCTGCCTTTGCATTTCTGACTCCTGTAGAACAGCATAAGGAGCAGAGCTCACTAGATCACACTGAGTCAGATAATGCTGCTAATTGAGCAGAGCCTTTATTTTTTTTTTTTAAGAGAAGTCCAGAAGGAAGACATGAGGAAGAAGGTAGCAATGCATTTCAGCATGGCACTGTCAAGGTGAAGTGACTGTATTATATCTTTAAACAGCTGGAGTGCTCAGAGGAGCTGGGAGACCTCGTGAAATCTGTAGACCCTACGCTTGCACTTAGTGTTTATCTGAGAGCCAATGTTCCAAACAAAGTCATCCAGTGTTTTGCTGAAACCGGACAAGTCCAGAAGATTGTTTTGTATGCTAAGAAGGTGAGAGGAAACTGAATTGGTGTGTCTGTCCTGTATTTAAGAGTAATTGGTATATGTGCTAGAGTAGCTGGTGGGAGATTCTGAGAGCTTGTGTAGTACCTACTTTGGCCTAAGGTTATGTTATGAATAATTACTGCTAGACTGACTGTGTGAATCTTCTGATACTTCCCTATGTAGCTTTTTCCAAATGAGGAAATCCTGACTGGTGTCTGTAAGCTGCTGACAGTTTTACTGAGCTTTGGATTTAACAAGATGTGGGCTCTTGCAGAGTTACTACTTTTCATTATCTCTTCAGGTTGGATATACTCCAGACTGGATTTTTTTGCTGAGGAATGTAATGAGAATCAGCCCTGACCAAGGACAGCAGTTTGCACAAATGCTTGTTCAAGATGAAGAGCCTCTTGCGGACATAACACAAGTAACTAATTTTCTTGCTATGAAATGTTATCTTCAAGGCCTTTAATTTGGTAAGAGGAGCCATACTCTTTACCATCAGAGAAACATTTTGAACTATAAGTTTGACTTTACCTTACTGGGACAATGCTGTTTCTTACCTAATTTTAAGAACACTAAATGACAGTTTAGTGCAGTGCCAGAATAAACAGAAGCTGCACTTGATGTTACTTTGGTTAAATATGCCTCCTCAGATTTCTAACAGCCTAAATTTTTATTTGCAGATTGTGGATGTCTTCATGGAATATAATTTAATTCAGCAATGTACAGCCTTCTTGCTGGATGCACTGAAGAATAATCGTCCCTCAGAAGGTCCCCTGCAAACACGTTTACTTGAGATGAACCTCATGCATGCACCTCAGGTATGCCCTTGAGCTGCTGGCTCAGGCCTGTCAGGAGCTACCCTCCCTGCTGCATTGTGGTCCTTACCAAATGCTAATGACAGTGCTTGGGAACCAGATATGATTTCCAGTATTCCTTCTAGGTGGCAGATGCTATCCTGGGAAACCAAATGTTTACTCACTACGACCGGGCGCACATAGCTCAGCTGTGCGAGAAAGCCGGTTTGCTGCAGCGAGCGCTCGAGCACTTCACAGACCTGTATGACATCAAGCGGGCAGTAGTTCACACCCATCTCCTCAACCCTGAGGTATGAAAGAACTCTCCTGAATATAGCAAAAGCCAGGCCCTTAATAATGGCTTTCAACATTTGACTTCAGAGTGTAGTGTTCTGCTTGAGTCTAAAATGGCTTGTGTGTCTTTGCAGTGGTTAGTGAATTATTTTGGTTCCTTATCGGTAGAAGATTCTCTGGAGTGTCTGCGTGCTATGTTGTCTGCTAACATTCGTCAGAACCTGCAGATCTGTGTCCAAGTAGCTTCAAAATACCATGAGCAGCTGTCAACACAGTCACTTATTGAGCTATTTGAGTCTTTCAAGAGCTTTGAAGGTAGGTTTGTGCTCTTGCCTCTAGCAAAAGCTATATATGCATATGAAGAACTGTGTCTGCCAAAATCTAGAAAGCCACATTGTACTGAAGCGCTTAGACCTCAAAAATCTGACCTAAACCTTAGTTTCCTCATTAAAGGAGGGGCATCAACAGGCAATGTTGTGTATTTTCGTTTTCTGAAACACTATCAAAAACCTTGAGAGCTATAGGCAACCTAAAAATTTAACTGAAGAAGCTGCTGGCCTTTTTTCTCTGTCCAAAATTATCATCTTAAATTTGTGTGGCCTTTGGGTTTTGGGCTTTTGTCCTTCTCAACAAGACTAGATGTGTATAGTCCAGTCAGCATGTGGGTGTGTCAGTGGTTGAATCTCTGCGGATGTGTGGCTGAACAAACAGCATATTGCTGAGCTTTACAGAAAACTTCTTTAGAGACTGAGAATGCAACGTCATCTTAGACTCTTGGAATTTGGGAATGGCCAGTGGAATAAGATGCTCCTGTAGATGGGTTTCTTGCCTAGGCAGCCTGTGTGTCTTTCAAAACAGCCACGTGAATCTTTAAGTGGCTTGACAGTCACTAAGCTAAAGTAGTCAAGTATTACGTGGCATCAGTGTTAAGTGAACTGTAGCTGTGGGTCATGGCAAGCTGCTTTTGCACTGTGTCTTTGTTTTAGTGAAGTGTGGTAATAGCTTTTTGGGCACAATGAGTTTTTGTTTTCTAAACTCTTCCTTGCCTCCTGTCTAGGGGGTGTATGGAAGGCACGTGCTGAGGATGCTTAAAGCTGACCTATGGCAATTGATGATGGTACATCAGTATTTATCAAAAGTTGCTTATCACATGTTAGTCTTTGTAATGTATGGGGAACAACAGGTTCAGCTCAGCCTGGACAATCTGGTCTTCGTAAAACAATTGCAGTGCTTGAATCTTTGGTGCTTTGTAAACTTATGCAGTAGCCATATTCAAATGTTCTTGTAACTTGGAAGGCTTGATTAAAAGCTAATATTGATCCAACTTAAGTGCTTTAGCAGAGTAACATGTTAACTGTTTCCCTCGAGGTTTGTTTTATTTCCTGGGCTCTATTGTAAACTTCAGCCAGGATCCAGACGTGCACTTCAAGTATATTCAAGCTGCATGCAAGACAGGACAAATTAAAGAAGTGGAAAGAATCTGCAGGGAAAGTAACTGCTATGATCCAGAACGTGTTAAAAACTTCCTCAAGGTAATGTGTGGGTAGCACTGGACTGTCTTGGTCTGTTTGGGGTTCTGATAAAATGTGGTGTTTGTCATCAGTGAAATGAGGAAGCTCTGTGAAAGTAGAAAGGAGTTTTGGCCTTTGCACTTAAGGATTCATCTGTCCTCTTAAACCAGAGGTATCTAACAGTACCTCCTGATAGAGCCTGAGCCTGGAACAATATCTAAAAAATGGGGACTTTGTTAAAGCCAGGTCCTCACTGGCTCTTCGTAAGGTTACCTTGGCTTGAACTCTTAACCTGTAACAAAGCACCAATTCATCTAGCACTTGTTGCAGATGTCCCTATAAAATAAAGTGGTAACTTCAAGATTGAGAACAACAATAATGTCAAATGACTTCATAACTTATGCTTATTTACAATGTAATCAGCTTCATCTTAACATCTCCAGAAGCATAAAATGCATAGTGTCCATGAATGCCATAAATGCTTTCAGAATCCAGGGTTGATCTCTTGCTCATCTTACTCCTGTACACTTAGTGAACTTTCAGCCAGGTTCTGCACAGTTTAGCTTTACTAGGATCTGCCAGTCAGGGTAAATACTTTCTGACTATTGCTGCTGGGATTCAGAGCATTGCTGGAAGCTTCTGCAGAGTGGAAAACAATGGTGTGCTCAAAGCTCAGATTCTGTTGCTCGTTAATTAGCACTGAACTTATTGACCAGTGTAATGCTGCTAGAAATAGCTGAGAAGCAGTGTGGGAGGGGAAAACTTTATCTGGGAACATTTCCTGCCAAACATTTCATGTTTGTTGGTTACATAGCATAGTGTTAGATTTTGCTGATCATATCTGAAGATGGCAAAACTCTTCAAATGAGAATTCTGTAAAAATAACCTGGTGTCACCGAGGTGTAAGGTATGTGAATTGATCAAGCCACCTAAGATATGTTATCAAGCTGTCAAATTCCTGATGAAAGCTATTGTTTTTTGTGCTGTTCCATGTCTGGAATGTGCAGGACATGTACCAGGTAAATCTCCCAGTACAGGCCTCCCTGTGTAAAGTCCTTAAATGTAATTTATATGTAGGATTATCTTCTGGGATGTGCATGTTTAAGTGATCTGAAATATGCATCCGGAATACTGTCTGCCACATAGACTAAGCTTCTGTACTGTAACCATTGTAAACATATGCTGAAAGTTGGAATGCTTTTTGATAACTAATTTGATTAGCAATTTAAGTAGTAGTCCTACTAGCTTAATATTTTTTTTTTACTCTAAATCCATAGTTGGAGGGTATCACAACACACATGGCACTTGAAGTCAATTCTGTGTATAAGTTTTACATTGAGCTACATCTTAATCTAGTCTTGATTAAATTCCTTTTAAAATCCCAGAGTGCTAATCCTGCCCACCAAACACCACTGGCAACTAAAAATGCAATCTATAGCTTAGGCTTGTAATAGTTGTACTGTGTTGTAAAACTTTGTAGACTCTGCCATGCAAAGGAGCAGGGTTACACTTGAGCAAGCTTCTTGCTGTAGGCCCTGAAGTGGGTGTGAGTAAGCCTACTTGCTACATATTGCAAACAATTAGTTGAACAATAAGATGTCATGATTTGGTTGATTGTTTAATTTTGGCTTTCCAAATTCAGCTGCTTTTACAGTTTAAGTGATTGTATTTGTCTGCTTACGCTTGAGAACAAAACCAAATTACTAAAGCTTTTCTCTTTATAGGAAGCTAAACTCACTGACCAGTTGCCGCTCATCATTGTGTGCGATCGCTTTGACTTTGTCCATGACTTGGTGCTCTATTTGTATAGAAATAACCTCCAAAAATACATTGAGATTTATGTACAGAAGGTAAGTTATAAGTTGGCACTTGGTTTTAATGAGTCAAACTGATTAATCTTTCTAGTAGCCTATGGAACTATAGGCAATCTGTTTGTAAGTATTCTGCAAACAGCCTCATACAGGAGCACCTATTGGTGGCCTCTGTTAAGTTAGCCCTTATGTGTGTCAGGTTTCTTTAGTCAAGCTGAGCTGTAACCCCTGCTAATGTGTTTATTGAAGGAGAAAGACTGGTAGAGTAACTTTGGAGTTCTTAGAGTAATTTTAACTTCCAGTATTTTGGTGGGTGGGAAGTTCTCATTTATACTTCCTGCAGGGATGAATGGGCTTGCTCAGGAGCTCTTCCTATGGAGACTGAGCATTAGTGAGCCACTGAACTGTGGTGGGAACTCCTGCTGTCTGAAAAACTGCCTTTCAAGCTTGTCCAGAACCTCAGGAATCTTGGAGTAAAGGCAGGAAGATAAGGTCAATCTTAACAAGCAACCTTCATGTGTACTTCTAAGGATGAGTAGTGATTGCCTGTGCTGTGACAACACACTGACTCCTTGAAATGATCCTGTTCAGGTGAATCCAAGCCGTCTGCCTGTTGTTATCGGGGGACTGCTTGATGTGGACTGCTCTGAAGATGTGATAAAGAACCTCATCCTTGTAGTGAGAGGTCAATTTTCAACTGATGAGCTTGTTGCAGAGGTTGAGAAAAGAAACAGGTATTAAATCTTTGGTAGCGTTAAGAGACTTGTAATGGTTATACTGGTCATTCATCAATGCATGTCCTCACTACATAGCTAAAGCTGATACTGATGTACCAAGAAGCTGCCACTGGGTGAGCAAGCAGCAAAAGTGTGCTTTACTAATGTGGGGGTGTCCCTTAAGCAGCCTCCAGATAATAACCTTCATAGTTTCAGAAAGTGGTACCATTATAATAATGAACTAGAATGTGGATCAAAATGGAGTATTATAATTCAGCTTTAGTTATACTCAACACTGAAGCTGACTTCTGCAGTGAAGAAACTACTTGCTTATTTACTCAACCACTCTAATGTGAAACCCACTCCCTTCTAGGCTGAAGCTGCTTCTGCCCTGGCTGGAAGCAAGAATTCATGAGGGCTGTGAAGAGCCTGCGACTCACAATGCACTGGCCAAAATATACATTGATAGCAACAACAACCCAGAGAGGTTCCTGCGGGAGAATCCTTATTATGATAGCCGTGTTGTGGGCAAATACTGTGAGAAGAGGGACCCTCACCTGGCCTGTGTGGCTTATGAGCGTGGACAGTGTGATTTGGAGCTTATTAATGTACGTATGTCAAGGCAGCTGACTCGTGGGTTAAGTTCTAACCTGACTACTATGGGATAGATGTTCAGGTTTATGACTTAACAAAAGCACTCATTTCCCAAAAAGTAACTGCTCACTTCTAATTATATATAGAATATATATAGAGAGAATAGGTAGCTATTTAATATTCCTCTGCAACTTAATGAGCAACAGGAGATGCCTATGGACATCCTGGGAGGCTAGTGGAAGTATGAAAACCTGAGATTTCAAGTGTGCATCTCAGTCAGCCTTATTCATTGTTGCAGTATAATTAGCCGATCTGTAGGCTCAATAGCTGTGACTTCATTCTGCTTAAACTTTGCCTTTCACTAGGTGTGCAATGAGAACTCCCTCTTCAAAAGTCTTTCCCGCTACTTAGTTCGTCGTAAAGACCCTGAACTGTGGGCCAGTGTACTACTGGAAAGCAACCCTTACAGAAGACCCCTAATAGACCAGGTATGACTGACAAAACACTAAAAAACCTCTGCTGTCGTGACCTGACTTGCTAGTACCAGAGTTAACTGATGTGTCAATGCCTTGACTGTGCCTACAGGTTGTACAGACTGCACTGTCAGAAACGCAGGACCCTGAGGAAGTCTCGGTTACTGTGAAGGCTTTCATGACTGCAGATCTTCCCAACGAGCTTATTGAACTGCTGGAGAAGATAGTTCTTGATAACTCTGTGTTCAGTGAGCACAGGTATGTAAAGTTAAAACTAAATAACAAGACACTTGAAATTATACCTGCTGTAGGTGTTAAATTGCTGGAATATGCAACAGCAAATAAACTAATGCCTTCTCCAGAGGGGTGGATGAATTCCTGGATCATTACTTGGTGCATACTAATATTTTTCTTTCTCTGTGCAGGAATCTGCAGAACCTCCTCATCCTTACAGCTATTAAGGCTGATCGCACCCGTGTCATGGAATACATCAATCGCCTGGATAACTACGATGCTCCTGACATAGCCAATATAGCTATCAGCAATGAGCTGTTTGAGGAGGCCTTTGCTATCTTCAGGAAGTTTGATGTCAACACGTCAGCTGTACAGGTATCTTAAAAGCTCAGTCTGTAATAACTCCTTGTGCCACGTGCAGCCTCACACGAGGATTTTGCTGTTGTGACTTCAGTACTCAAAAGCAATTAGAGAAGTGATTGAAGCTGTCAATAGAAGCTGTTCTACTGAGGAATAGAACAAACATTGTGTACTGAACCCTCTAGTAAGGGAAGCTAAGCAAACTTTAGTCCTGCTGTGTGGGTTATATAGACTAGTTTCTCTTCTAAAAGCAACTGTGGATCCATTGAAGAACTAATATAAAATGCAATTCAGAATCCTATATACCTGACCTTTCTAGATAGTGGCTGATCATGGTGTAAACCCTTTCTTTAGGTGTTAATAGAGCACATCGGAAACCTGGATCGTGCATATGAATTTGCTGAACGCTGCAATGAGCCTGCTGTGTGGAGTCAGCTGGCTAAAGCACAGCTTCAGAAGGGAATGGTGAAGGAAGCAATTGACTCCTATATTAAAGCAGATGATCCTTCCTCGTACATGGAAGTTGTTCAAGCTGCCAATGCCAGTGGTATGATGAAGTTTTACTTAAGTCTTTGCTTTCAGTGTTGCTCAGCTCTTTTGCATGATCTCCTAAAACTGCAGTTCTGCCAAACCTGTGTTCTCATGCAAGCAGAGGAATCTGGTCCTTCAAAGTCTGCCTAAATGTTACAGAGAATGTAGTGTATTCCATTTGCAGATAATCAGTGGTCTTAACTACCTTCTTATCTAGCTGGAGACTTCTGTCAGGGCAGTTGCCTCTAACTTCTTTGCTTGAAGTTAAATACCAGGATTTATTTGGTTAGGCCCAGTGTCAGATGACTTCAATCTAATGTAGCATGTGCAGTATGAAGGCTGGTCTTTCTATAGCTATTCCCCAACAATCAGTACTTATGTCAGATTAGGCTGAATTGGTAGTAGAGCTTAAGCACAAGGGTCTTCAGGGGTGGGAACTAAGTATTCTCAACTCCCTTTCATAGGAAACTGGGAAGAACTGGTGAAGTATCTCCAGATGGCTCGCAAGAAGGCCCGGGAGTCCTATGTGGAAACAGAGTTAATCTTTGCGCTTGCTAAAACCAACCGTCTGGCAGAGCTGGAGGAGTTTATCAATGGACCCAACAATGCACATATTCAGCAAGTGAGTGAGACCGAGTTTCCATTTTGGTGAATCACATCAGCAGGCTCCTTAGGCCTTGCTAACCAGAGGGTTGATGGGTCTTCTCTCTCTTTGGATGGCAGGTCTTGGATTTCAAAGGCATTTCCATTTTGATAATGGCTTGAACACTACACACTTAATGTAGCCCCTTGACTGAAAAGCTGCAAGAATAACCTGTTTGTGCTCCCCTCTAGGTTGGCGATCGCTGTTATGATGAGAAGATGTATGAGGCAGCTAAGCTGCTGTACAACAATGTGTCCAACTTCGGCCGCTTAGCCTCAACTTTAGTTCACCTGGGTGAATACCAGGCAGCTGTGGATGGTGCTCGGAAAGCAAATAGCACTCGCACATGGAAAGAGGTAAACTGGCTGTGGCACAAGCTGTGACTTCAAAGCTGGAGCCTCTTCAGAAGATGTGGTTATAAACAATTGTGCAATTGTCAATTCTAGGTCTGCTTCGCTTGTGTGGACGGAAAAGAGTTCCGCCTGGCCCAGATGTGTGGGCTCCATATTGTGGTGCATGCAGATGAGTTGGAAGAGCTAATCAACTATTACCAGGTAATTAAGATGACTCCTGTTATACTGTCAGTGTAAATTCTTTCATGGCAACTCTCTCCAAAACTGGTAATCTAGTCAGGTTGGTTCCTAACCTGCACTGCCTCTGTCTGTATCTTTTAGGATCGTGGCTACTTTGAAGAGCTGATAACTATGTTGGAAGCAGCGCTTGGACTTGAGCGAGCACACATGGGGATGTTTACAGAGCTAGCAATTCTCTACTCCAAATTCAAGCCACAGAAGATGAGGGAGCACTTGGAGCTGTTTTGGTCCAGAGTCAACATTCCCAAGGTGAAAGTCTAAGGCCTTAAAATTAATTGAAAATGTCTGTACCCTAATTTTGCAATAGCAGTTCTTGAGATTAACAACATGACTAAAGCCTGAGCTCTGATGCCTGATGACAGCAACATATGTTAACTGGAGTTTCTAATTTCTAATGTGCCCTTTGCTTAGGTTCTGAGAGCTGCAGAACAAGCCCATCTCTGGGCTGAACTGGTGTTCTTGTATGACAAGTATGAAGAATATGATAATGCCATAATCACAATGATGAATCACCCCACAGATGCTTGGAAGGAAGGCCAGTTCAAAGATATCATCACTAAGGTATTACTTTACTAGGGGAAAGGGGGTAAATTTCCTGCTATTTGTGCTTCAGATCTCTTCTTTTGCTAGCAGTCTGTTTAATATTTCATGTTCTTGGTATTGGCCACAATTTTAGAGCAAGTCAACTACAGTAACTAGAGAAATTTCTAGATAGAAGAACAAGTCTTGAATGGGTGGCTCAGTTCATAGATTCATAGAATGGTTTGGGTTGGAAGGGACCTTTTAAATGTCATCTAGTCCAACCTTCCTGCCATGGGCAGGGACATCTTTAACTAGTTCAGGTTGCTCAGAGCCCTGTCCAACCTCATCTTGAATGTTTCCAGGGATGGGGCAAGTTGTGTTGCAGTATCTAAGATTATCTGCCTTTCCTTTTGGTTCTTCTGTAATTAAGCTTCTGCTCTGAATGTGCATTCTTACTCATCTCTAGGTGGCCAATGTGGAGCTGTATTACAAGGCAATTCAGTTTTATTTGGAATTTAAACCTCTGTTGCTCAATGACCTGCTGATGGTGTTGTCCCCACGGCTTGACCACACTCGTGCCGTCACCTTCTTCACAAAGGTAATTTTCCTGCTATCCAGACCAAAGAAAACAGTTGCAGTTGGAAAAGCATTTAGCTGTAGCCTTTTGAAATAGCTACATCACTCCCTCACAGGTCATGTGCTGGGAGACCTCTACAAAATGTTATCTTAAGTTTTCCTCTCTGATTCCTTGAAGGTTAAACAGCTCCCCCTGGTGAAGCCTTATCTGCGCTCTGTTCAAAATCACAACAACAAGTCAGTGAACGAGTCCCTCAACAACCTCTTCATTATTGAAGAGGACTACCAGGTATGTTTTGTTTTGACATGGTAGCATCTGGAACAGGTGTTGACTTGTACTTTGTGTCTGCTCTGGTAGAAGCAGCTATTACCAATTTCCAGAGCTCTTTGCAAGCTGGCTTCTGTGCCACTATCAACCTGATGTTCTGTGTATGCATTTGTTGACTATAAACATTAGTTATTCTCTCATTTTAAGTAGATTTTATCTGTTTGCTGTTAACTTGCATTCCTTAAGTATATGCCATACACTTTAGGGTAAAGTAGTGGTGAGTAGACAAGGATTAAGTTAGTGGCTTTCTAGGAGCTTTTTGGGCCATTCTTTCTAGTGAGTTTGTTAGAAGTGTGACAATTTGGGTGATAAGGAAAGAACTCCTAGAAAGGACAAGTGGTTACAATGTCAAGCAGTTCCTCTGTTTTCAGAGAGTAGCTGTCTGGTATTCAGAGGCTTTTAACCTCAGCAATCACTACTGAAAAATACCAACTGGAATATTCTAAACTACGTGTGTGTCAAGTGCCAGATTCACAAAAACATGAAATGGATCTCTGTAGGTCTGGCTAGAGAATATTTTATCTTAGTAGAAGTAGGACTAGAGATCTAAGATGTGTGGAAGATGTTTGCATCTTTGTGGTTGCAGTTGTACATCTGAGGGGTGAATTTTTCTTTTTTTCTGCTCAGGCTCTTAGGACTTCTATAGATGCTTATGACAACTTTGACAACATTTCTCTGGCTCAGCGTTTGGAGAAACATGAACTAATAGAATTCAGAAGAATTGCTGCCTATCTCTTCAAAGGAAACAATCGCTGGAAACAGAGTGTAGAACTCTGTAAGAAAGACAGGCTCTACAAGGTAAGGCCACTCCCCAGGCCTGGTTTAGCACACTTGGCTTGTTTAGAGACCTGAGATTCTCTAGTGCAGCTGCATCGTTTTGGATGCCACTAGGTGGTGCCTCTT
>JAOEGS010013280.1:0-18251 GCA_025447755.1 Corythornis vintsioides | reverse complement strand
AGCACTTGGAAAGTGGTAAAACTTTGTCTCACTCCTCTATCTCAGCAGGTTCAAATCCTGGTTTCCAGGGTAGTGTTTGTCTTGCCAAGCTTGAGACAGGTTGTGGTGAGGCACAATCCATTAGTGGTGGTCAAAATCCAACACTCATGGCTACAAAGGAGGAGGAAATCCAGCTTTTTACATAGTGCTTCCAGGGTGAAGCACTCTATATACATGAGTATATAACAACCATTGAATGAAAAATAGACAATTCTGGGAGCAACACAGAATCCCAAGGTCATATAATTTTTAGACCTGTACCCTGGACATAAATTAATTAAATCTCCTCAGAGACAAGGAGAATGTTTCACTTTAAGACATCAATAATCATTAAGCAATAGTCACCATACAACCAGTCTACCATAATTGGATCTGTGTCAGTTTTTGACTAAGACTTGAGTAAGAAACTCTAGACATCTACAGAACTTTAAAGTGAAAGAAAAGTAATGTATCATTAAAGTATAGAAAGAGGGTAGCAGCAGGAAAGTCCTGAAAACACTTGAACTACACTAGGTACTTTAATAGAAACAGTTACACTGTAACTACACAGAACTCCTTATTTTATTGGTTAGCACTGTAGCCCCTGAACCCAATTCAGAAATTGTAAACTTTCCTAGTAGTATCAACTGATATTTACCCCTCGTGTCCTCTTCAATGCAAACCAATTAAGCACACTCAGTTTTTCAAATGTAGTCATATACTACTGGCCTTGAATTCATCTAAGTGTAGCACAGCTCCACCCTTTGTCCAATACCACCAGTGTATGCCATCTGAAAGCAGTAATGGCAATTTAGTGGTTACACACACCATACATCTTTATAAATATTTAGTCAAAATATGGGTTTACAGTTAACATCATATTCCTGTGAACTAATGTGCTGCTGAAAGTGACATTCTGCATATTAATCTGTCGGGTTTCGTTGGGGTGGGGGTTTTGGAGCGGGGGGGGTGGCTCTAGCATCTCACTCTTAGGACGAGAGAATCAACAGTTGTTTTCCTCAGCATCCAGTTAAAGAAGAATGTTGAACATAAGGTTTTTGGAAAACTACAGAGCCAGACAGAATTACAGGTTACCACCCTACCAACAAGCTTAAGTGTTCAATTCCAGTAAATAAATAAAGCAGACAACCTGAATGCTGCGGGCAGGACTGGCCACCTGGCTGACAGCTTGTTTGAGAGCCTCTGAGCAACTGCAGTGAAGCTGCGATTTAAATGGAGCTGGAGTCTTGGTTTGGTTTTTTTAAGATGATAGCGAACAAGTCTGGGATCTGAACCCTGAAGTATATAAATTAAGAGAACATACCTACTGACAGGGTTTATAATCACCTTCTAACAACCTATCCCCCTGTCGCCCCTGCTAGTCACTTTCCTAGTACACTTTACTATTTAGGAAAATCACAAACATCAAACAAACGAACAAACAAAAAACCCTTTGAAATCTAATTCTGAGATGAGTCTTAGTCTTTCAGGATCACAAAGAGCAAGGAAAGTTTGGCAGAACTTGCAGAAGTGGAAGGAAGAATCAGACGCGCTCAGTCTGAGGCAACAGAAATCCCGATGCTGCTGGACCCGATGGGGCCACAACCTCTCTGCAAAGCGGGGCAGATCCCACTCTACCCCAGGAGTGCCCGGGAAACCCTGACAACACCGCAGCTGGACGTCCCCGGGCTGGCAATGGGGAACCGCGAGGAGCCCCTGTCCCGCACGCAGCTAAGGCCGGCGGCGGAGAAGCATCTCGGAGCCCTCGGGGACCCAAGTCCTCTCGGCCAGCAAGCAGTGCTGGGCTGCCTGGGGGCTGCGCGGAGGCGCACGGACCCGCTCATCCCTCCCCACCGCCATTACCTCGATGTATGGGACGATTTTGCAGGAGAAATCTTCTAGGAGCCACTTCTTGGTGAGCTCCTGGAAGATGACCAGGGGAAGGCAGAAGAAGACGATAAGAAAGTCCCAGAAGGCCAGGTTGGCCAGCAGGGAGTTGGAGATGCTCCGCATGTAGTAGTTGTGACAGACGATGCACATCACTGCCATGTTGCCCATGATGCCGATGCCGAAGATCACCACGGAGAGGCACATGACGGCGTAGGCGCCGTACGACTCTTCGGTCAGCGGGTAGAAGGGGTTTCGGAGGCGGGCGCGGCGCCCCGTGGCGTTGCCGCGGCCCCCGGCGCTGCTCTCGGCGCCGGCCGAGCCGTTCAGGGGCAGCCAGCGGGGGACTCCCGCCGCGCCCCTCCCCGCCGCCGCGCCGGCTCCGCTCTCGCTACTCCGCGCCCGCCGCCTCCTGGCCCCCGCCGCCCCGCGGGGCTCGCAGCTGCCTCCCGGCCCCTCCGCTCCACCGGGCGCGGCGTCGGCCCCGCGAGGGAGGGCTACGCGCCCGGGCATTGCCGCGGCCGCCCGCCGGCCCGGAGCGAGGGGCGTCGGGGCCGGAGGCGAGCGGGCTTGATGCGGAGGCGCCGGCAGCCCGGCTGACGCGGAGGGGGCCAGGGCGCAGGCAGCCCAAGCGCCCAGCACCTGGCAGAGCAGGGCGACGGGAGCGCAGAGGGGCTGCATGTCCGAGAGGCGGCGAGGCTCGCTCGCTCCCCTTCAAAGGCGGCGGCCGCCCCGCTCGGCGGGGTTGGGAGCGGGAGACATGCCGGCCCGGCTCCCGGGGACAGCCTGCCTCGTCGGGGCAGGGGCGGCCACGACGCCGCTGCTACCGGAGCGCGGCTCCTGCTGCCGCCGGGGTCCGCCGCGAGAAGCGGCCGGCGATAGGGGCGCGGCGAGCAGCGTATCGGGGAGGCTCTTCTTGCCACCTCCCGGGGCAGACTCGAAAAGTTGTGTCGCCGTCTCCGACGCGCCGAGTTAATGTAGCAAGTGTAGCGCCGGGAGGACCCCCTCCGGCGCTCCGCCCTTTCCCGGGACCGCTGCCTCCTCTCCAGCAGTCGCACCGGCTTCGTGCTGCCTATTTACATCCTCCCGCCGGTGCGGGCAGTTGGTGTCTTTATTGGTGAGGAAAGGTCTCTTGTGGCAAACACCTAGCCTCTCCGGAAAACAGCAATCACTAATTCCTCCTCTCCAGCAACCTTGGAGAAAACAGGTTGCTGCGCGCAGCTTAGGGTGTTTAAGAGCTTTGCAAAACTCTTGCCGGGATTAATCACTGAGTCCCTTAAGCGCTCGCACCGCGGCGGACAGTGACAAGAACGGCCGGGGTGGCAAAGTTGCCGCTGGCGCCGGGCGGACGCGACCCCGGGACCGGACCCTCGGGGCTGCTCCTGCCTCTCCGAGCCGCTCGGGCAGAGGCAGAAGAGGGACGTCGGCCGCGGCCGCGCCGGGCAGGCAGCGGCTGGTCTGCGGCGGACTCTGCTCCTGCTCGCTGCTCCCTGCGGGTTCGGCTCCGCTCAGCCCGGTGCGGCTCGGCTCTGCTCCGCCGCGGCTCCCGGGGGCGCGCACGGGAGGTGGGCGAGGAGCGCGGAGGCCGCAGTGCGCAAGCGCCGCCCGGCGGCGCTGCGCGGCCGATCTACCGCCCGGCCCCGGCCCAGGCGCCGCCCGCCCACCGGGGTAGCCGGGCGGTGGGGCGAAGGAAGGATGTGGGGGGCCAGGCGAGCCTTGTCCCTCCCCGCCCTCCCGCGGCCTCTCCGTGCGGAGATGCGCCGGCAGAAACCTCTTCGCCGCTGCCGGCGTCGTCGCAGCCCGGGGACCGCCGTCCCCGGGCGTCTGTGCAGCCTGCCTGCTCCCCCCACGCTGCTGCCAGCGCCGCTTCTGCCTCGCCTCGCAGGTGGCAGCGGGGCCCGGGGCAGCGATAGGCGAGCGACGCGCATTACTCCGGTACGGGGAGTCTCGCACCCCGGCTGGAATCCCGGGTGATGGGAATAGTGAGAGGTGATGGGGGCTATCGGCGTTCGGGTAGGAGCTCAAGAGAGGTTTCACCAGCCTGTGAGGGGCGGGGTGGGTGGGTGAGGAGAGGGCACAGATGGAGGGAGAAAGAGGTGATCACCTATGAGAGCGCAAATCAAGCCACAAGGGTTCCTTTAAAAGTGATGGTGGTCAAAACATCATCCCCGGAGCTCAATAGTTTCAAAAGTGTCTCCAAACATTTTCAATTTGAGAGACAGGTCTACATTTCTTTTCCATGTTGGATATTTGTATGTGGTTTTGTTTCTTGCCTTTTGCACAGATAAACTTCAGAGCTCTTTCTCTTTAGTTCACTGCTTGGTTTTGGGTTTTTTTTTTTTTTTTGTTAATTTGGGTGACCTCTTAGCTTACCAAAGTTGGATAAACTGAATATTTCACTCTAAGCAGAGTTAAGGATCACCTATTGAGCTTGTTTCCATTTCCAAGAGTTTGTTTTTAATGTAGCTTATTCCCAACAGTTCTAAAAGTTTTAAAGTTTTCACATTAAGCAGTTTGATAATTCTGCTCTCCTCATCCCAGCATAATCCATTTGAAGTAAAGACCAGAAATCCAGTCAAAGCTACCAGGGCTCCCCATTTTAGGCACTGACATCAGAACTATGGATTGAATAGTAAACTCTTTTCTTGTGGGACAGTTTTCAAAGTCTTCAGATGCCATGTGGGAAGTGCTTGCAGCTTGGAGCTTTGTCTTTTTGTGTATTAATGATCAATAAAGAAAACGTGTAAATCTACAGTAATAGGAAATATACATTGCATCCACACAAAACCCCAATCCATCAGAAACAGTAACAAAGACAAGCTTACCACCCTTTTCTCAATGGGGCTGAATAAAACTGTGGTGTCCAAGGGATCCTTTGTAAGAATGGTTCATTGCTGTTTGTTTGTAAAAACATAGTTACACAAATTCATTAGCTGGCAGAAAAATAGGTTTTACATTAAAGGTGTTCACCAATCTGACCTTGCTGTCAACAAAGAGAGAAAAATGCCATTCTGAAGTCATTAATGTCCAATGCGTGTGGTGTAAGTTGGTGTTTGGAGGTGCCACTTGCACACCAGCTACTCTAGAAAATTACTTTGGATGAAAAACGTGGCCTTTCAATGGCTAAAATTAGTGAGTCCTGTCCCATTCAAGTCTATGTGTAGTGCCATTCCCCTGGCCATGATGGTTACCCAGAAACCAGGCAAACAGGACAAAAGGAACAATTCTCCTTTTCCTGGAACCCTGAGGTGTGATAATGGGAACCTTAGGGCATTTCTAAGCATATGAGAACTAGGGTAGTACGTTAAGCATTGCTGTGTTGCATGTCCCTTAATATAACTCAAGCCATTTTATTCTTGTTCCTCAGCAATGTGTCATTTCATGGAGTTAAGCCATCAAGCTAATTTTAAGATTTGCTAGTAAATATTAATTTGTATTTAATAAAGGTTTCTATGAATAGAAAACCAAACCAAACAAACACAGCAAACAAAACCTATAAGGCAAGGAAGATAATAGTAAATAAATATATTTAACTTTTTTTTTTCTTCTGTTTTTCTCCAATTTGTTTCTTCTGAGCTCAGCTGGTGTATAAAAGGAGTTAATGATGATAATGAGCTTACATTTACTGTGCCTTTCTTCCTGAAGAGTCCCCAAGGGCATTACAAACAGATATGATAAATTCATTGCTTGTTCTTAAAGGATACTGAGGAATATTGCTTCTGGCTTTTCTATGGAGGGAGCAGACAGCAGTTAGCAGACATGTTGCCCTTCTGCATACTTCTGCAAGAAATAGAGATCACAAAGAAGAAGATTAAGCAGCGTTTGGTTTACGTCACTGATCCTTTAATGGTGAGATAAGAACCAAGTCGTGCACAGGTTTTCCACTGTCAGCATTTCACCTGCTTTATAACAGAGAAAAAAAGTCTCATAAATTATTATTCTCTACTTGTATTTTGCCACATTTCTCTTCACCAAGAATTTGGCTTGTTGCAAAGAACAGCATATACAAAAAAAATATATATATATTGTAGCCATATAACCACCTTGCCTAGAATGGAGGAGATGGTAATTCTATAGACATGATGGAAGTGTTCTTTGGGGCTTTTGACTTGCTAAAACATTTACATCAAAGGGAATCACGGGAATTATATTTCCTAGATGTTTCTTACCTCATTGAGATGCATTTTTGTGTAGAGTCAGTTGTATCTGCAGCTCAAACATAATCACCTAATTCTGACAGTCTAAAAAGGTCCTCTTTAAAACAGTTGATTTGTCATTATAGTCCCGTTGACTCTTGTATTGCTGCCCTGTTAGATGCTGAAAGTCAGTCTCTGAAGGTTGTGTATTCCCAGTTTCTTTCCTCTCAAATATTTAAATAAAGTCCATGTAATTTCTGAGTTTGTGGTTTGTTTGGGTTTTTTATTTATTTATTATTTGTTTGGGTTTGTTTGGGTTTTTTTTCCTTTTTTCAGAGGGAGGGGGATGTTGTGATGGGGTTTTTTTATTGGTTTGTTGTTTTGTTTTGTTTTTTTGTCGGGGAGTTGTTTCATGTGTCCTGTGTCTTTCACATAATGTTGGTATTTTATATGATAAGATCTTCCTTTAGGATAAAGCTTCTACTCATATTCTGTCATATTCTGACACAGCCTCCCATTCAGTCAGGCTTTCACAACTCCTAGTGTGCTGCTTTTCTAAAGGAGTTGTACATGTTTTGACAGCCTTTCTACCAATTCATGCATCAGCCTAGAAATAGTCTCACAAACCAGAAGCAGACATTTATAACACATTAAAAAAAAAAAAAAAAAAAAAAAGAGAGAATAATTTCTCTCTGTTAGATGAGGGAACTGAAATTCTGAGATGTTTTTGCAGCCAGAATCTATAAAAGGAAAACCAATAAACATGTTCTTATAGAAAGAAAGAAAGAAAAAAAAAAAAAAAAGAATTTGAAAGCTTTCCAAATACATTAATTCTTGTTTGTTGGTGTTCTACAGCATTTCAACTATGATAAAGAAATCAATAGGCTTTCAATGTCTGCAGAGCTGGTTTTTTGACATCTCCAATATTAATTATCTGCATAAGTGATACTCTTAGCCTGCACATGTTACTGTGTTGCAGCAAGAAGGGATGTCCTTTATACCTCTCTTCAGGGTTCTTATTCAACAGTTCATCAATGAAGACAAAGAGTATTATTTCCCAAAATAACTTCTGATCAGTTTTTGCTTTTAACCTGTGGTGTGCTTTACCTACCTTACACTCCACAGGATGACTTTTTTCCTCTAGAAAAAAGACTGTTTTGTTTATCATGTCTTCTTACATCTCACTGGGCTTTGATGTGTATTACCTTGTCATAAGAATCCGAGTTCAGAAAGAACATCATCTCTGTGATGTGGTATCACTGGGATTTTTATCACAGACTGACCAAAATCCCCTATGGAAGAACATTTGTTGAATTCAGTTGTTTATATGGCTGGGTCAGGCTCTATAATGATAAATACATTTTGAAAAGTTTGAAATGGAAATTTTAAAAGAATTCAAAGTTTAATGATAATACTGGTAATTTCTTGTAATTACTATAGTGATTCTGAATTTATTGAGATCCATTAAGGAAGCTTATGATGGCTTCTGAATAAATTACTATAATGTATGCTGCCCTTTGTTCCTAAGGGTATGTGTAGGCATTGCTTTGCCTATACAAGACAGTTGTTTTTCTGCTGTGGGCTGCCCCTTCACTAATAGAGTAGTTGCTGCTGTCTTAAATTTTTTAAATCTAGAGCTTAGTTTGTTATTTTCTGCCACTTCAACATTACTCCAACCGTAGTTTCATCTGCAGAGCTCATTTACATGCTGTTTACTTTTTCTTTCATCTTATTAATGAAGTTATTAAAACAAGAATCAACTTGATACCTTGTAGTAGACCCACCGTGTGCTTCCCCCACAGCCCAGTGCAATCCGCTGCCGTTTCTCATCAGCCAGGGGTGGTGATTTTTCAACCTGTTTTCAATTTACATGACAGTGCTTATGTCCAAAGCAATTTGAATTCATTTTGGGAGATTTAGTGAGACACTGTATTAAATCCTTTATTAAAATCATACTGTGTTATCTTTCATACAGAATTTCTGCAGTTCTATCAAAAAAGCAATCACGTTTCCTTGGCACGACATGTTCCTTATGAACCCATGCTGCTTATTGCTTATCGTTCCATTATCCCCTGAATGTTTAGAGGAGTGTTTTGGAGTTGTTTGAGGGTTTTTTTTTTTTCTATTTTCTTTTTCCCCTCAGCAATTGTTCTGTTCTTGCACATTACAGAATATGCTTGAAATCAGACTCCTTGTTTAATAAACAACTCTTCTTCCCTTTATTGATGGTTGAGGATGTACTTGCTATGTGATATGACTTTTCAGAAATAATTTTTGAGGGCTTAGTATTTTCATTGTGTACTCAGGGATGTCTTTAACTTGGGTTAATTGGCTGCATACAACTGTTTTTCTTATTTGTGTGCTATTAATAGACATTGTTTATTTCTTGTTTTCTGTCAAACCTTCTGCCTTCAATAGCAACACAAAACACATACATATATCTGAGAATAATGAGTTTTTTCTACCTTTCTCCTAGGAAAGTAGCCCTACTTTTGGACTATGTTTGTATTTAGTTTATGTCTTTTAACTTTATTATCATTAATTTGTTCTTGGCTTTATACTGAAAGTCATTGAGCACTTTGACCATGGTCTAATAAAACTGTAATAATATATTTACTCTTCATCTCACTGAAGTCAGCATGCAGCTTTTTTGGGGGAATAATCATACAATCAGGATAAGAACAAGATTTTGACATGGACAGGCTGGATGGTTGGGCAGAGGGGAGCCTTCTGAAGTTCAACAATGGCAAGTGTAGAGTCCTGCATCTGGGGAGGATTAAGCCCATGCACCAGTACAGACTAGGAGCTGACCTTCTGGAAAGCATCACCACAGAGAAAGACTTGGGAGTCCTGTTGGACAACAACTTAAGCACGAATCAGCAATGCACCCTTGTGGTCAAGGCCAGTGGTATCCTGGGGTGCATTAAGAAGTGTGACCAGCAGGTTGAGGGAGACTCTCCTCCCTCTTTACCTTGCCCTAGTGAGACCACAGCTGAAGTACTGTGTCCAGTTCTGGGCTCCCCAGTTCAAGAGTCCCACGTAAACATGAGGAATATCTTCCTTACCGTGAGGGTCACAGAGCATGGGAACAGACTGCCCAGAGAAGTTGTGGAGTCTCCTTCTCTGGAGACTTTCAAAACCTATCTGGATGTGTTCCTGTGTGGCCTGCCCTGGGCAAACCCACTTTGTCAGGGGGAGTTGAATTAGATGATCTCTTGAGGTCCCTTCCAAGTCCTTCCATTCTGTGACTCTGTGATTTTATGCTTTGCTGTTGCTCATAGAAGTTGTCTTCTATTGTTCAATACTAGCCCACTCTGTATATTTTGTTTGCTTTCTTCTTCATAAGTAAATACATCACCCTGGGGAGAAAAGTTATTTAAAACTGTATGATATATTTAATACATATTCTCTCTGTTATCTTTGTTCTCAGTTAAGCAGAGATCCAGAGTGTGTTAAAGTTGGCAAGAAAATTCCAATTCACTGAAATACATTTGGATCACAATTTTTGTTGCTAAATCTCATATTTTGATTTAGTTTAGGCTCTTCTTTTCTATTTTTCATTTGCTTTTTTCTTCTCTTTTATTTTTTGCTCTCTCCTATATCCCATGTTAAACTGATAGCTTCTGAAGGTTAGCAATGAATAGGGAGATCTGTAAACTGCATCTCAGCAGCTGGAGGGTTATTTTTTGTGTATTTTCATGTTATGCTCTTGTGAGGGACGTATCTGTTACCTCTTTTAGATGTAGCTTGATTTTCTGTATTAGCATAATTTTCCATATTTGTTTTAAAGGCTGAAATTCTTGCCTTCTACAGCATTGTTCCCATTTTCCAGCATCTCTTAATGAGGACATAGTATGAAGTCACTGATAATGTCAGCAGGTCATTGAGGAGAAGAGGCAGTCAGGGATGCCAGCTATTCTGTCACTGGTGTTAGGAATCACAGATGTCCTGGACCACACAAGGCTTCCGAGAGTGCTGCTAAAAGCTGCTTATTGTCATGTTATAATAGGCTGTGTTTTTTCTACCTAAATAACATCAGCACTCATGTCTGATGAAAACCTCAGCCTGCTGCATGAACTGGTATATTCTGCCCTTAAAATCATCAGCAAATTTACCCTAACTTAAGCAAGCACTATTGTTACCAGAATGTCTCTGTCAGATGAAATATCATCAAGAGGCCCTTGTTAGCTGTGGTCATTAATGAATTCCAGGTTGTTTTTTGCAAGACTGGGGATATCTTGACACAGAGAGCGGGGAGATTTCCTGTACCAGAAATGTCTTCACTTCAGTGCTGGGTGAATTACTTGTACAGTGGGACAGATTTTTGGCTGTGGCTGTTATTTGCTAATCAGGCCAGCAAAGATTCAGAGACTTTAAATTGACTTTTAGCTACTTTTATTCTAAAAACTGCTTCTAAAAACTGCTTTGGGGTTCAGGGATGCTCTGGGCTGTTATCTGCAGACCTCTTTCCTACTGTGGGGTGTCACAGAGACATCCCAGATGGTGTTTGGCAATCAGCAGTTTTTGTAAATCAGGAAAATCTCACTTGCCTTGTTTTAGCTGGTTTTAATTATGTGTACTTCATATCATAAAGGAACCAGAAAAAAAAAAAAAAAAAAAAAAAAAGAAAAAGAAAAAAAGGCCAAAGATCCTGTTTGGTTTCTGTAAAGAGCTTTAGAAATGTGTTATTGACCTCCCAAAGAACTTAATTCCCTGGCAGCCTGAACAACAGAGAAAGTTATATATTTTCCAGAAGGAAAAGATATTATTGGCTGGAAGAGGTGATTTAAATTGTTTTTCAAAATAATAATTCAAAATCCACCAAATAATCTAGAATCTCTTTTTAAATAACTAAGGTTTGAAATGAATCTAATGACATTTAATTTTCTCTCTAGTACTACTTACAAGCTATAAATTAAGAATTATAGTCTAATCATGAAATTAATGTTATCTGTTTTGATACACTTACTTATTTGCTCTTATCAGCCACTGTCAAACTGTATTATCCAAATGTTAGCATACTGTAGACTGAAACACAACATTTTCTGGGAAACACATATGCATCCTACAGCCTGAGCCTGGCTAAATTGTACCACACTGTGAACTAAGGCTTGTCATGTCCCCTCCTATATGACAAAGGTAAAGGAAAGCAAGAGCTGTTTATGTAAGCAATTTTAAATTATATATTTAATAAATATTTTAAGTAGGAAAGGACTGTCCTTTTATGTTTGTGTAGATCCTTCTGGTTTTGAGACTGAGCCTCTCTGAAAAGCACTCATAGCTCAGCTGAAGTCACCCACTCAAGCATTGCTTAAAATGAGGGGCTGCTCTTCCTAACCTCTTGCAGAGGAGGCTTTAGCTGGAGCCAGGGAACAGAGCACAACCCAAGCTGCCAGCTTGTTAGCGTGAGAATCCTGCTCTCATTGAAGTCTTTGGATTAATGACTTCAGACAGACAGATGTGAGACTCAGAGGCCATGTGTGGGGGAAGGGGCTTCTTGTCGAAGGGCCCTGTTCTTGGTGGCGAGAGTTGCTTTATTCAGGGTGGTGACTAAGCCACTGTGAAGGAAGGCTGACAAAATGGAAGGAAAAATATAAATATTACAGGTAGCTTTGTGCTGCAAAGCAAGGCACAGCAGCTACTCTGAGTCTACCCAAGAAGACCCCATGCTTTCTTTATGTTTGCTGCATGAATCTTAAGCTAAAATGAGTTCCCAGCATCTGAATACAGTAATGTTACCAGTGCATCACTTCTAATGGAAGAGATCTGAGTTTCCCATGAGCCGTCATTGCAGTAGAACTGATTTCTTTGGGGTAAAAGATTTTATAAAACACCAGATCTGTCATAGCCAATCCATCAAGATTATCCCCTGCACACTAGCTTTCCTGCTATGTTATCAAAAATAAATAATATCAAATAAAATCTAAACATCTTCATCAAGCACTTTTAAATTAGGGGATACCCTCCGGAGCCCAAGTTGCAGTATGTGTATTTTACAGTAAAATACTTAGTCTGTAATACCTCTAGAATATAAGAGAGTATAATCTTGAATAGCATTTGGAATGCAGTTTTGCACATAGAAGAGCAAATAGAAATGTTATGCAGTGTTTCAGAGACTGCTTATAAAATTATTATGGGAATATAAAAATGCACAGCACTGTTATCCTGAAATCCATTTAATAGATTTATTTTTTTTTGTACAGAATGCACAGTCCAATTTAACATTAATTACTTTTTTATAATGCTGTATGTTGTCAATGCTGATATGCACGTGTGCTGTTCCACACAAACATGTGTTCTGCCATACACTTAGTAAAGTGTCTGTGCCACACTTGCTATTTTATGTTGTATGTTCACATTAAAACCAAGAAAGTAGAGGCATGTTTTCAGCCTAAATTCATAACACTGGGAAAGGATAAATGGGAACAGATGTGATGTAGAAGGAATTTTATTCTGGAGGGCTGTCATAGCAGAATTAAGCTATCCAGCTGACTTCATATTCAACGGTAGAAACTTTCAACAGTGGGTGGTGTATGTACACAGAGGCACACCAGTTGAGAGCTCAGCAAGAAGATCTTAAATATAGCCAAAGTAAAGCCTGGTGAAAGATGTTGAAATAATAAACAGTAGCTGATGCAAAGAAAAAATAAATAAAAAATTGCTGGATGGACATAACATGTCACAATATCCCATCACCTGGAGATAATGTGCAGCTGCATTGACATCAACTCCCCTATCAAGAGTCCTGTGATGGGGTCTTGGAATATGGCAAATGAAAAAAAAAATAATAAAAAAGGTCCTGTTAGCATATGCAGTGTAGTGATAGATCAGGAACTTTTATGTACCCTCTTGAGGTGTGTGACTTCTGCCAAGAACATGGATCTTCTCAGGCTGAGGATGAATAACTTCTGACATGTTCAGTCAACAGTATCTTTCAAAATTTCCCATGGAGCAACCCCTGCAGCTACAAGGCCAGAAAAATATATCTTGCATCATCAGCATAATGGTAACACTCTGCCCTGTGTTCTGTAATGATCTCACCAAGAGACTCCGTATTTACAGCATGGGAAAAGGGAAAGGAAAAGAGCCTTGAAGGGTGCCACATTTCAAATTCCTTTACTCTGACACATAATTACCCAGCAGACCCAGTTATCTCCCATTTTATTTAGACATCTGGAAAAGGAAGGATGCTCTTATGGGTAAGACCTTGGGAGACACAAGCTCAGTAACTGCCTCTGAGAGATCTCTTTTAGTGTGCCCTTGAGCAAGTACTTCAACTGGCTGCTATTTGGTACCCCTTATTTACAAGAACATCACTATTTCTGATCTTTTAATTGTCTTCATATTTCTAGGCCCCTGGGGATGTGACTGGATTGCAGCAAAGCACCTATAAAGTGCCAAACACATGATGTTGCAATGCTATTTGGACCCCTGTGCATTACCAAACTGCAAATAACAAATAGTTCAAATGACAAACTTTCTATTAAGGTCTCTGAATTGCTCAGGAAAGGCACAAGTATTAAAAGTTAAAAAGAGTTCACCCAGAAAATGTTCCACTTCGAAATTATTCCCACAAAAAATATTGGTTGCAGCCCTCCACAGATACAGAAGTATTCTAGAGGCAAATCCCCTCTGCTTTGGATTATTTACTACTAGTGTGGCAGTGACAAGAGCCTGCTCTGAGGTTCCATCATCATTAGAGCCATTCATACTCTGCAGAGGCAGCCTCTGCCCTTCTCTCTTGCTGGTGTAAGGGCAGGACCTTGATGCACCATAGGCTTGTGGCAGGGCTGCATTGGACTCATCCTTTGCACACACAAACACACAGATTTACACATGCACACACACCACACACACAGAGGCTGTTTGGGGTGTCCTGCCCCTGATGTACCCTGTCAGGAAATTACTCTCTTGGTAATGATAGCAAAATATCAGTCCCCAAAGATAGGGGAGGAGGGGATGCAGGTGAGATCAGAAGAGGTGATGCCAGTGAGCACTGCAGCACTGGTAACATGTGGGCTGTTCTTTGTACCCTGCTGAAACTGTGAAGGCTCAATTAGCACCTTCCCCAAAGGACTGGCAGCTCCTCTAACCCTGTACCTACTGCATGCAGTGAATACATGCTGAAATGGCTTGTGAATCATGTGAAATAGAAGATATTGCCCCTTTTGAGCAAAATGTCTCTCCATCTCAGCCATATATACTGCTAAAAGTCTTTTTCTTGAGTGTCTATGATTGGTATTCATGAAATGAGAGGAGGGAGTGGTCTTGGCTGTCAGCATGAAGGAGAAGCAGCAGGACCTTAGCTGCAGCAAGAGGTGTTTAAAAATATGAATGCTAACATCTCCTGCAGCACTTCCCTGAAACAATATGCTGGATAAAATAATGGGAGCCCTGCTGGTGTGTTACAGACCAGCCTGTTAAACGAGTGGCTACCCTATCAATTAAACACATCATTGTGTCTGGGTACCACTTTTTGGATACATTTCTATCCACATATTCCAGAGTGCCTTTTATGTCAGACTGACATGGACTAATAACTTGGTAGATTATCAGAGCAAGCTGACAACAATGGAGAAAATTTTTGGTGCCTATTAATACAAGAATGCTAACTATCATGCTAATTGTGTATTCACAGAAGAGCCAGAGGGCAAATTTATGGTACCTTCACGTAACAAAGTGTTTCAGCTGATGTTATTACTGATTACATTTGAATTCATATTTTTCACAACACTTGTGTTTTTTTACTTATGTGCTTGACAGCAAATTTCTAAAAATATATTTGGTGATGCATCCTGGTACCAGCTGTGCAGGGTCAGCAGTAATTTGTTATCCTAGAGAGTCATTGTCAAGTTGGACAAGCCAGGTCAGTGTGACAGGACTTTTAGGAATGGTAATGTCATCTCATTAACATGTGCCCTAGTGCTTTATTTTTTAAGGATACTGCTGACCACACATAAATAAACAGACAGAGTTATGAATGCTGCATTGCCCCTGTTGAAATATGTCTATCATATTTCTGCTGTGACATTTTGTGTCACTCATGGCTCTGTATAACTGAGACACCAAGTTCCTAGTTTCCCTGCTGGTTTCCCCCACCACACAATAATCACAAGAAGTGTTAAGAGCAGGTTGTTTCTTTTTTTCTCACCAGTTACCAGAATATTTATTTCCAACATCTTAACACTTAGATGTTGTAAGGGAAGACTAGACAAAGCAGTCTTGCCCTAAGCTGCCATGTTGGGATACCAGTATAGTATTCTCTTCTCTAGAAGTGGGGACTGGAGAAAAGAGCTTCAGAACAACTCATTCTCCATCAATGGGTTAAATAACAACCATTATTTAACCAGCAGATATTTGTGTAGCATGTTTCTCCCAACATCTGTGGGAACAGCCTCAGAAAACACAGGATTTTTGCTTTACATTAAAATGTCAAGGAAGGCTGTTCTGGATTGCTTAAAGCTAAAGACAAGTAAGGAGAGGAGTCCTGAGAGAACATAATACGTTTGCATAAGAGTCTTTACACCCTACATGTATTTTTTTTTCTGAGGCTACAGTAAGTTGAAAAAAGACATCATTCTCAAAAAACAATCAAGAACATTCAAGGGCTACTGGAAGATGCTCCTACTCGCTGATCATGCTGTTGAATTTTTTACCCAACATGATTTGGCATAATTGGAAAAAAGTTAAAAAAAAAAAAAAAGTCTGACATAAAATTGCTATTCAAATGTGAAACAGGGGATGGGCTAGGGAGTGTGTGTGGGGGTTGGGAAACACATTCTTCTCTTTCCCTAGGATCACAGCAATTAATTCACAAGGGGTTTTTAAGTCCCAGAGCAGCTTAGTCAGAATGAGAGTGAGAGTTTTTAGCCATTTCTGCTGAGATGTGCTTTAAAAAAGAGAAATGATGTTTCATGGGATACTTTGACTGTTATAAAAATATATATACCCACCTCCTCACAAGACTGATGAAGTTTGAGTACCATTATGAATGACCATCTCTGAATACCCACTAAAGATGCTACCATTATAACCATTGAGAACACTGCAATCCTGCTGTAGCAGCATAAAAATTAAACTGATGAGCTGCAACTTAAGTATTTAACAATCAGATATCAAGTGAACTATTCAAATATGATGCAGCTTAGCAATTCAGAGCTGTGACTAACAGAGAATGCAACAACAAGTATTAGAGAGATTAGTGAGCAGCATGCAGTGTAAGTGCTGGGGAGGGCATAATGGATGGCAGAAGAAATGAAGCAGCAACAGTAGATAATTACTGAAGGGACAAGAGATTTTAGTAGCTCTGAAGCTGTCAGGTAGTAAAGCATTAAATGTCTCATCCAAACCAATTGAAGCTGATGATACTGTAGTAGTAGCAACCAATTTTTCTATTTTCATATATTCTAATGTTAAGGTTGGCCAGGAAAGATGTCTCTTTTCAGACCAGTGTGGTTTTTGTCTTCCTTTGTTCAATCAGGAATGTCGGAGTTAAAGGAACAAAAATAAAGGAAGAAAGAGTAGCTCCAGAAATGAGGGCTTAGGCATCTTTTAGGCATGCTTAGGCATAGCAAGTCCATGGGGAATAACAACTTAAGTTCAGTTCCCTCCTTGGTGCCATCCAGACACCTATCTCCTGCCTACCTCATGTCCTAGGGCTAGGACTTTCCTGGGAAGCAAACATGGCTCCCCCTCTGCTCCCCAGGGCATTTCTGCAGGTTACATTATCAACTCACTGAGAAGTGATGCAGAGCAGCCAGGTGAAAACCTGTGCCATAAAAGCCTGGTGGTGACCAAGCAGTAGCTGAGCAGTTTGCTGCTTATCCATCCACTAGCAGGAGGAAACGCTTCCAGAGCACTATTGGCAACAGAAATCTTAATGTGGATGGAAAGGAAAAAAATATTTGGGATAAGATGCTTTGTTGGGTTCACTCCAAAATGGGGAGCTGAAATCTTGGCAGGCCAGAAACACTAGAAATGATGGAGCTCAGCCTAACTCCTGATGTTCTCCTGAGGACCCACAGACTCAATCCGAAGATCTAGGTGTTCATTTCTGGCTTGACCTCAGGCCAGTAACTCTTGACTCTAAATGGGCATTTCCCAGAGACAGAAAAACACACAAAAATGAGAAAAGGATTTGACTGATCAGACTCTTTCATCTGACACTTGTTTGTTGTTGATATTATTTGTAATTGCCTCCAGGCTATTTTTCCTGGTTTTAATCAGACAAAGAATCATGACTGAAATCAGAGTCAAGCTGTTCAGATTTAGCCAAAATGATGGATTTTTGAATCATATTTAGTTATTTGTTCATCTTGTGGAACTCCAAAACTGATGTATGCAAATGATTATTTATGTTATTGCTGTTACTTCCATGATTGACAGGAAGGAAGAAATAGAGCTTGATACCAAGATCAAATAAAAAGGCTCCAGACATATGTATTAGATGGCTTTGAAGCTCTTGAAGCTCCTTTTTTTGAGCAAATAAATACAATACAAAAGTGAAATACAGAGGAGTTTGTTACAGTGTTTTGGTTATAAAACCAAGTGAATTACAGCAATACTTGCAGAAAAATACTGTACCAAGAATGTCAAATAAATATCACTTTTAAAATGCAAATATCGGTCATGAGTCTGTCCTCTAAGAATATAACACCTTTTTTTTTTTTCCACTCAGTAAAGGCCTTAAAATGTATCACCATATAAAAATTATTTGTATGTAATAAATTCTATTAAGTAGTGAACAACATTAGGTTCCAGAGAAGAAGCAAGGGGCAGCTATTTCTTTATCCTGAAGAACCTCTCTGTGTAATAATGAGCACAATTCTCATGTTTTTCTTGAACATTAATACAGAGACAAACTGAGCTTTAAAGAGGATTTTGCAGGCAATTTATACTGGTGTTTGTAGCTGCTTTTGCAAGAGGAGAATTAGCAAAAAATAAAAAGTCTATTAACATGTGTAAATATGATTGCCCAAGAGAGGAAAAGAGATAGAGGACACCTTTCAAAACTATTACAATAACTGTAAAAAGCTTCCACTTTCTATCTTCTGTAATCTACCAGTCAGTATGAAAGTGGATCTGTTCTTTATTACAATTATTTCCCCCCATCTTTTATCCATGTAAGCTTGCTGAGATAAACTGGCGGGTTTCTGGCATCTACATTTCCCCTTTGTAAGCTAAAGAGAAAAAAAAAGATTTAGGAAGTAT
>JAOEGS010013279.1:116478-126920 GCA_025447755.1 Corythornis vintsioides | reverse complement strand
CCCCCCGCAGCCCATCCATCAGTCAGCGGCTGCCGGCGGCGCTTTCCGGGTCCCGCCAGCAGTCCCCCCGGACACCCTCCCGCCCGGTGTCCACCGGGCTCCTGTCCCTCTGGGGGCTGCTGGCAGGACCGGGACGCGCCGTCGGGCTCCTCGAGGGATGCTCTGGGAGCCTCATGCTCCCGGCAGGAAACCGTGCGGGCGACATGGGAGTAGTGGGTCCTCCGGACTCCCCCATCCCACTGCGGTGAGCCCTGGGGCACAGCATCGGGGTACCGGGTGCGAACACGGAGTGTATTCATGGGTTTTTTTATTATTATATATTTATTCGGGGATGCTAATTAAATTAGTTAATACATCTATGGTTCAGCAGGATACTGGGAGCGTCAGACCCCTCTCCAGGAGCGCGGATGGGGAAGGAGGGGCGGGGTTGAAAGGGGCAAAGCTGCGGCAGGGGCCGGGCAGGGTGCCCTCCAACATCCCCTCGCAGGTGACCAGTTTGCTTTTTTATTAAACTGCTGCTTTGTGGTGAATGTTGCAAGAGATCCCTTTGCTTCCAGTCCTCGTTACCAATTCCCGAATACTGAATCCTGAATCCCAAACCATCTCCAGCATCCAATAAGGTTGTTTTCTCCTGGTGCTGCGGGCCAGGATGCAAACAGGCAGATTGGGTTTGACAAAATGTCCCCCCCTCCCTTCTTGCTGCTTCCAGGACACCGAGTGCTGGATTGTGGGGAGGACATCAATCTGCCTTGAGCATCCCAGAAACCTGCGGGTGTTACGCAAGGCAGTTGTGCTCTGAGGCAGATTTCGTGGTGGCCCACGGGATGTGCTCTGTGCTGGAGAAAATAACGTATGTGTTCATCGAGGAGAGAGTAAATTGCTGGGACTTCTGGATGCCTTAAATGTTGCTTAGATGTCATGGGAGGAACCCCCTCTCTGCCCCATCGTTATGATTAAAGCCGTGGTTATTAAGTGACCCCACGGGTAAGAAAAAATACCTAGAGAGGAAAACGGTTTCCTTTGACTCCAGAAGCGATGGTTTCGGAGCTGTGCTGAGCTGCAGCTCACCAGCTGCCAGCAGCTGTCTGTCGGCCGGCAAAAATGTCCCGGGCGCCTGGGACGCGCTGCGCTGCGTATGGGAGACTCCTGGTTTTCAGCCCACCTGAAGGTGAGAGCTCTCCCGGCGGGTTCCCAGCTCGGGAACTGCACGGCCGGGCTGACACCGCCGCGCTGTACCCCTGTGGTAGGCTGGGGGCTGATGTTCTGGCGTGTACCCACCCCCCCCACCCCACCCCCCCACCCCCGATTTGCTCTTTTAATCCTGGAGACAAAGGGCATTAAATGACCTTAGCTGAAGGCTAAGCATGACGCCTCTTGCTAATGCCAGCGGGTATCCTGGGGCAGCCTAAACCACTGCTTGGTTCAGGCGGTAGAGCTGGGAATACAAAACTGCTGAGGAAGTGCATTTGGTGAAAATCTGGAGCTGGCCTGTCCCTGAGAACTGCCGGTGGTGATGCTGCTGGTTAAGCATAGCCCGCAGCAGAGGTTATTTTTTCTCCCCAGTGCAGGCCAGTGTTACTGCTTTCATAGTGGGTGGACTCCAGGTCTATCCACTGGTGATCCTGGGAAAAGACTTGCCAACGTTGCTCCTTTGGTGGGATGGTGTTGGGACCCTGCTTCCCCAACGTCATTTTGTGTTGCTAGTCACAGCAGCTACCTAATACTCCTGGTCTGAGTCTGAATTTGACTCAAATACAGGCATTTGCTTATTTAAGTAAATGGAACAAAGAAAAAAAAACATGGGCTTTTTTCTTCCCACTAGGTAATGCTCTACTAGAGCAGGCCCCCACCCCAATCTGGCTGTGGCTGTGACACAGGGAGATGTGTTAGTCTGCTCAGCATTAAAACAAGATAATGTGGCCAAAGCAAGCCTGAGTTGACTGCTTGAATGAGGCGAGGTGCTGAACAGGATGGGCAGAGGTGATGGACAAATGCAGGAGCCAGAGGAATCTTTTCATACTTCACAAGGTTAACAACGACCAAAGGCTGGATACAGATCTTTGCAGGGACCTCCTGTGCTGCATGCTGCCCTCTCTTGCTGTTGCAAGCATATCAGTATGTCCCCATGTGTTCATCAGGCTTTGCTTGGGCTTCTTCTGAAAAGCATCTGAGACTTCTTTGCTTGGAAAATTATGAATCTTTTCATCCCCAGCCTTAATATATAAATGACTTCTTTACAGCTCCACAGCTTTAATCTTGAAGCTGTCACTGGGTATTCTAATATTTTCTCCCCTTCCACATGTGTCTCAGAAGCAGTTATATCCCCCTGGCCCCTGACTGGGTAGTATAAATAAGACCAACTTCAGGTAGTTTCCTCTCATGGGATAATCCCTCCTTTCTTCCACTGTTGCAGTTGTCCTTTATCGCGCCAGTTTCGGTTCCTCTGAAAGACAGGGGAGGAGGTTTTCAGAGTCATGGCTGTGATTTTAGGCTTAAGATCAACAGACCTTTTGTTTCAAAATCCAATTCCAAGGACTTTTAAGAACATATCTGCTCACTACAGTGAGCATCTCAAAGTTTGGAGCCCAAGCCTGTTATTCAGCTACAAAACAACAATTCTGCTGACTCCAAGAACTTGTACGAACATTTATAATCACAGGAGGGAATTTAAGAGCCATTCAAACAACAGATAAGATTAGTAACAAAAGTGACTGGGATGCAATTGTTCTTGTGCAAGTCAAAGAAAAGGCTGTCACACACGGAGGACGTTGCCAAGAACAACGCATTTGAGTTGCTGAGCCATTCTTCTCCCCATCCACTGTCCTAATTCTCCTGAAGTCTTCCCAGATCTATTCAGGCTTAGTTGGGCAATCTATTGGATTAAGAGGTAACTGAGTTTAGACTTACTCTTTGGACACAGCTTTTTGACAGGATGTGTCAGATCTTTGCCTTGGTCCAGTCCTTGTTCAGTGCTCCCACAGTGGAGAAAGGAGCATATTCTGGTTCAGTGTTTCCCAAGCTGCGATGGGACTTGGAGCAATAAAGCAATCAAAGCAGAGTTGCCATGACCATCTCCTGGAGCCAGAGCAATTAGAAGGCAGTTACAGCCACGAAGCAATCTCTGAGGTTGTGCAAAGGCTTAGACCAGCCCCTGAACTGGAACGTGTACTAGGATGGTGAAAACTTCCTCTGCTTTCCATCTGGGGCCTCTTCAGAACGTGCCTTTGGAGAGAGGAGCTCAGTATGTCTTGTGCACTGTCTGTGAAGCTCTGCTTGCCTCGTGAACAAGCCCCATCGTGTGCAGTGAACAAGAAACTAGCACACCGCATATGTAAGTCATTTGCGAAGATGGGAACGATGAACTGTGCACACAATAGAGTTCTTATTAGATCTGTCGATCCTAATTAAAAAAATACTTCTCAATGAAAATTATTTATAAAAAGAAATCACAGTGACCCTAAATCAAATTATTTGTGAATGGGTTTTAGCCTCCCAGATCAGTTAAAACTCCTGTGTTAGTCACTGGATGTCATCCAAACTACATGCTGAATGAATAACATGTCTGCCAAATTTCTTTTTTTTTTTCACCCTCGCCCGGTTTGGCACAGGACAGTTAAAGTCATTTTTCTAAATATCTTTCAGAACATCAAGCAACTGTAAAATAACAATGGAAATGCTTGGCCACGGTTAACTGCAGCTCTCCAGTTGTAACTGCTTCTCTCAAAAAAAAGTCACTTGGGTTCCTTTGATGGTCTGTTTTGGGTGAGCCCTGAGGCAAGGAATCCCCCCGTGGCTGTACTAAAGGGTCACTGCCAAGAGGTTGCCCTGCCAGGGTGCCTGGCTTCCAGGGGTTCAGGAATGAAGCACAGCTGGGTCCAGGATGACCTTGGGTACAGGGTTTCTGCCTTTCTGGTCACCTGCTACAGACTGACATCCTGAGGACATACCAACCATTCCTTGTCACAGCTCCATGGTGAGCTGTAAAAGCTCCTCTTTTGCTTGCTCTTAAAAAAAAAAAAATTAAAAAAATGGGGGGGAAAAAAGGGCATCAGTGATAGCTCAATGTCAGAACAAGTTCTTGCTGCTTCTATCTGCAAAGATGAAGTGCTAATTCTTCTAAGCACCACGTGAAGTCCCATCCAAGTGCATTGTTTGGGATTGTTTTCATGATGGCTTGTTCCAATTACACTTTCTCTTTTCTCTTGACTGGCCTGCAAGTCTCCCCACTACTCTTTTCTCAGCAAGCTGGGTTCCCCCTCATTGGTTCTTTCTCTTTCTGACCATGGCGGACTCTGTGGTGTCGTCACCTGCTGGGAGGGGAGGATTCTTGCCAGTTCTTGGTACCCAGTGAAGTCATAGGGAAGCATCATTCTCCAGCTCCCCACATAACTCAGTAAGTGCTGGCTGCAGTTTTGCAGTTGTCAAGAAAAGGATGCTTTGACTTTCTTTTTCCCCAAAGAGACGTTCTTCTCCCAAGTTCAATCAGAACAAATGTTTCTCAACTAACAGGCTTAAACTGGAACACAGGAAGCTCCCTCTGAACATAAGGAAATCTTCATTTGAGGGTGCCAGAGCACTGGAACAGGCTGCCCAGAGATGTTGTGGAGTCTTCTCTGGAGAAATTCAAAACCTGTCTGTATGCGACCCTGTGCAACCTACTCTGGGCGAACCTGATTTAGCAGGTGGGGTTGATCAGGTGATCTCCAGAGATCTTTTCCAAACCCCACCATACTGGGATTCTGTGATAAAGGAGCTTTGAGACCCATAGCATCACAGCCCTCCCTGCAGAGGCCATACAAAGGATGCTGTGACACAGGACACCAACCCAAATAACTTTTTCTTTTTTCCTTTTAAAACTCTGTATTTTAATCAAACTTATTCTTTTTGGGGTAGCTAGTAGCTTTAGGATATCCACTGGAGTTTGCCTGGTTTTCAGAGTACATGCTGTGGTGTCAAACTCAGGCCTTAGAAATGTACCACTTTCCTTCTGCTGTATCCAGGAGCTCTTCACCATCATCTTCAGAGGCTGTGGTTCCTCCCAGGCAAGAGCCAGCAAGCACCTGAGGCATCAGATGAACCTGGATATTTTTTAGTGTACCGATCTGGGAGCTCTTATGATGCTGAGCTGGAAACCCAGAGAATATAAAGGGACAAGTTCCTCATTACCTTGGAGGAGATGGCATAGCTTTGGCGATGCAGGGTGGGACAGCGTGTGAAAAGACACGACAGCACAGGTACTTAAAGGCTAGGATGTGAACCTGACCTCCTGTGAAAGGACATGGTGAGTCCTCAGCTCTCAGGTGGGCTGGCTGCTGCCAGCCTGGCAGGGTGACAAATCCCTATCCTCTCTGGGGTTTTGTTTGCATGGCTTTGAAAGGAAAACTTCTCCAATACTCACAACAAAGAGCAAACTCCAACTGTGCAGGTCAACCTACACAGAGCAGACAGGAGTTTAGATTCATTACTGGACTGCCAGTAGTTGAAGCTGTTGAGTTTAAATGTCTCTATGGTGAAATCTCTTGCTGTATTCAGATAATGGTCCTTTCCTGCACCCACTTAATGATGTCACTCGCTCTGGTCTTGAATTGCTGCAGTCAGCACTGGCTAGTTGATGTGTTCAAGGCTTTCTCTAGCAGTGTAAGCTCACTGCAGAAGCTCAGGACCTGCCTCTCGGGTCCTGGGCCATATGTATGTGTGTGAGTGAATGCAGGTCTGCCGACACACGCCCATACCCAAAGCAGTCATTTAAAAGGATGTTACATAAAACCAGGAACAGAGTGATACCTATTTGGAGGAGAGCAGAGGCATTGGAGCAGGACAGATTAAGTAAGGATGATGTTTGCTGGGCTAATTCTTGGTGTAAGAGACCTGCACTTTTCTGTGCCCCAGTCCTAGAGGGGTGATGGCAACTGTCTGCCATGGCAGCTCCCCCAGAACCTCAGGTGTGTTTGGATCATCTGTGGGCTCCAAGGACATCTGCTGGTTGTATGCTTTTAGATCAGTAAGTCCCAGCTGGGGTTGTGCAAACCCTGCAGTGGATGGGACAAAAACAGTTGACTGAATCAGGCCAGGAGGAGGAGAAAACCACAGCAAATCCATGGCTCCCCCAAATTCTACTGCTGGGGAAAGCAGGAATTGCCTGGAGCCAATGAGAAATATACACAGCACAGCAAGAAATCTTCCTCCCTCCCTCCTCAGGGACTGTTAGGGTGGTTTCAACCTCTCACAGAGTGTCTACATAGAGTGGCTGGTTTGTTTTTAAGGTTTACAACTGAGGATATTGCTTATGGGAATATTTTGGGAACTCATTAAAAAGCAAATTATAGCCCAGCCCTGATGTGGAAGAGATAAAGTGGTGTGTAAGTGTTCAGGGAACATGAACATCTTCTCAATAATTATTTTCAATTAATTGGTTTACAGCTGCTCAGCAAATACCGTGTAGCACAGGTAGGAAGACATGATGCTCTGATTCTGCAGGGTTTGGACAGAGCAGGTAAGGGACTGAAGTGCCTGGACACCTGGTTTGTGTTAGAGAGGAAAGCTGTTGACAAAACAGGAGCATTTGCAAACTGCCTTTGCCAGAGAGGTGGGGATAGTCTTCAGCCAGCACAGCAGCCACAGCCCTTGTTCTGCCAAAACCAGAGCTGAGGGCTGGAGAGGGAGTGGTCTTTGTCATGTTTGAGGGAGACCTTGTTCTGCACTGGAGGAAGATGTGAGGTGGGAGAGTGGGTATTTTTACATCTCAGTAAGAAAGGCCCAAAACCAAATGGCTTAATAAAATAGCTGCTTTAATAAGATAGACTGAAAAGAAGGATATGTAATAACTGGAAGGACCAAAAAGAAGGAACTTCTCCCCAGGGAAATGGTATGTGCAGCACTGTAGGAAAATCCATCCTGGGTCCATTCAGGATGGACACAGGGTGCTCCATATCTGAAGGGCTGTGAGATTTACTCCCTCTTGATTTTTTATTTTTATTCTACCTTATTAAGGTATTTTATTAAGTGCTTTGTTGTTGGACCTTTCTCACAGAGACCAGAGAAACTCCTGCACCACCTCAGCTCCTGCCAGCCCAGCTATGCCTTGGGAGCATCCTGAGGAAGGGAGTGTGAGAGGGGCTTGGTGGGGGCTATCTGAAGGACCACTGCCCCCAGATCAGGGCTACAGCTCCCTGTGGGCTTTGGCTTTTTCTGGCTCCCTGGCCATCCCCAGCCTCGGGAGGTAGGAGGGACAGAGCCCTGCTCTGAAGGGGCTCTGGGGGCCTCACTCAGGCCCTCACTGCATCCCCACCTGAAGAATTCATGAATCCCTGCAAGGGGAACAAACCAGGGTTTAGTGCTGCATGTGTCACTGACAGACAGCATTTCTGCCCCAGTATGAGACTGAGAAATAGCCTCGCCAGACTGGTCATATATCCCAGAGTCACAGGGTCCTAGAAGAGCTGGTGGGATAGGAGCCTGGGATGATCCTGGCCAGTGCCTGCTTGCACCATGACTGTTGCCAGCACTAGGTCAGGATGACTGACCATGGCCTCATTTGGCTTAGTCTCCTTAGTCCCCAATGATGGAGGACTGCTGCCCCCATGCTGTGCTTTCTTCCAAGTGACACACCACCTTCTGGGAAAGAAAAATCACCTGGACATCCAGCCTAAGCATCCCAAACTGCACTATAGGGCCATTGCCCTTTGTGACAAGGAAACTGTGGCTCTAGGGCCTCTGTACTTGCCCCCCAGGTAGTTTCTGGCCACCACTAATTCAGGCCTTACCCTCCTCTTAGCAAGACTAAATGAGATTACCTCCCATCATCCCTCCTTTTAGTCCCTCTGTCCCTTGCCCGAGTGTACATGTGATCCTTTGTCACCAGCATTTCATGAGAGGGCAGAGCAGGCAGCAACGGTATCCCTTGGGCCAGGTGAGCAGTGCTGATGTCTGTCCCTCATCACTCCTGTAGCAAGCAGAGACTCCTACTAAAGCTTCTGTCTTAGCAGAGCCTGGCAGCCTTCCTGGAATTCGGATGTGGAAATGCAAATTGTTGCCCCTGACTTTGCAGGGTTAATCTCAGTGCGGGTGCATGTGGTGCTGTCTTCGTCTTCAGCTCCAGCCAGGACGTGCTCAGCAAAGGGCTGAGGAGGGAGCTACAGACCGGGGAAGACTCGTGGCCATCGCTCCAGGGATGTGCCAGGGAAAGTCGTGAAGTGCCTGTGGAAGGAGGACCCGGCGCGCGCATGTGCCTGCCCACGGATCACACGAGTAAGATGCAGCAGATGAGCTGCTTTGCTCTATTTGTAACCTCCCACTGCTGTGGAACACTTTGCAGGGAGTAGAGGGAGCTGAAAATGGAGCTGAAAATCGAAACTTCAGGCTCAGAAGCTTGGAAGGGCTTCAGAGCCCTGTTCAAGCCACTGTTCCCCAGGGAAGCAGGAGCTTCTGTGCCTCTTGGGCCCTGCATTTTGCTCTCAAGCTTGGCACAGAGTGAGACTTCCATGCTCCACCTTGGAGCAAAAATCATTTGCATTAACTCATTGAGAAAAGGAGACATAAGGACATGAGCTGCAAAGTACAGAATTACAATGCAATATGAAGCAAGGAAAGAAAGAGGAAGGAGAAGGAAAAACAACTTGGACTTAATTTTTAAAAATTTAATTTTAACTGGCTGAAGGACTGCTGGGTGAGGACAGTGGCAGTGTCATGGTGTGTCCCTGTGGGTAGGAGCCAACCTCCCTACCTGGGCATCATATTAGGAAGGTTGTATTCAGGTCTGTACTACCTAAAAGCCTGATTCCTGGGGTTGGGGAATCCCAGGTGGCTCCAGCCTGGCCCTGCAGCTGGTGGCATGTGCAGAGATCCACCAAAACCTGTCCTGCAGGGGGGAGATGCAGCAGTGGAGCTAACAGAGCAGCTGATGAACAATTTATAGAGCAGAAGGAGAGTCCAAGGATTGGTGGGATAAATCCATGGGCAGAATTAAAATTCCCATGGTGATACTTTGGTAAAAGCAGACTAACAGAGATTAACACAAAGCAACAGTCTAAACAACTAAGGTGGGGTAAACATGTTTGCAGCAGCCTTCTCAGGACAGAGCCTTCGTCTGCACGCCCATGTCCTTGACATTCCATCAACAGAACTGCAAGCTGGGCTGCGAGAGCAGAGCTTGCAGATGCTGTTCTGCGGAGGACCCAAGACTTTGGGCAGCCCTCCTCCTGTGATGTCTCTGCTCCTTACGTGCAGCCACAGCCTGTGCCCAGGCCTGGGCTGTGGTTCTCCTGCCTGGATTGAGTGCCGGCTGCTCTGGGAGTTGTCTCTAGGGCGTGTAGGATGTTCCTGGGAACATAAGTGCTGATGGGGAGTCATGAGCGGAACAACAAGGTTTTATCTGTAGGTTTCCCTGCTCCTTACATGCAGCAGCCTGGGCACAGCCCACCCCTCTCCTGATCATCAGCAGGATGGCAAGGTGGGGGGATGAGGGAGGCTCTAGTACCCCCTTGCTCCTCCTGGCTTCTTGTCAAAAATACTAATTAAAAAGCCAGTTTCATCAAGTGATTGTTCTGATGTGAAAACTTTTCCATGAGGAAACAGTCCAGAATCCACCAACTCATTTCACATTTATTTTAAAATGAAGCTTTATATCATGTCATTTCCTCCAGGGCTTGATTATCTTCTCAGGAAAAGCACCGTTGTTCTGGTTTGTGAGACCTATATTTAATCTTGCCATAAGGTCTTTGCATCTCTCAGTACAGGGCTTAGATGCTGCCACCTCAGCTCCTGGGCTTTCATATTTATTTGAAATCCATTAAACAAGTTACCACTTTGGTAATATCGAGGGCGTGCTCCAGCCACGGGGTGCCTTCAAGCATCAGCTTCTTGCTGCAGAAACAGTCTCCCGAATCTCAGAAATTGTTTGGAGAAGGTCTCTTGTCTAAATGGTGGCAGACAATATTTAAACAGGGAATCAATGGCAAAGCCAGACAAGGAACCTTGTCTGTCTCTATTATTGTGGTGGTACCTCAAATCTTCCTTCTCTGTTACCTACACATGTAATAAGGTATAAACCCACTCAGTGAAGAATACTTGCATCAAAACACACAAACCAGACAGAACTGGGAAGAGGAAACATTTTCCTGGGTCTGCAGACAGTCCTCAGCACTCAGCCAGAGGATCTGAGTGGTCCAGTTCACCTCAATGACACACACATTGTGCAGAAAGCTGTTGTTCTGATGGAAATGCTTTCACCAGCTTTTCACTGGATGCATGTATCCCACCTCCAGTTTCAAACTTCCCAGCATTGCCCCATGGCCACCAGCCTTGCCTGTCAGACCCTTCAGCCAGCACCTCAATCTCTATAATGCACTGCCCATAAAAACCTCTGGGATATCCTGAAGGGAGGAGGAGAGGTTCTGATTATGGGCATTTATAACATGAAACCTCTGCACTAGTGGGATTAACAG
>JAOEGS010013279.1:88893-116378 GCA_025447755.1 Corythornis vintsioides | reverse complement strand
ATATCCTGAAGGGAGGAGGAGAGGTTCTGATTATGGGCATTTATAACATGAAACCTCTGCACTAGTGGGATTAACAGCCACCTTGAATTCACGTGATGCTCTGGTAGCACAGAGTATCTGCTCTGTTGTGAGGTGTGAAGAATTTGAGATGTTGTTATGAGCTTACAGTGCAATATTAAGGGAAGTTGCCACCAGTGCCAGGCCTGGCTGCTCCTGTGCCAGCATCACTTGGTGTCCCTTTGTGCACATTATCATGTCTCTGGCAGGAGCTTGGTTTGGAAGATTTTTCACCACTGTTTGACTGATGGTCAAAAAATGGTGGTTTCTGGTTGAGAAAAAACTCATGTGTACTCCCCCCTAGTTGATGTTATTTTTCAATGAAAATTTGGCATGAATGTAGAGGTGCTCTGAGCAGAACAGGTGGGACTGTACATGGAGAGTTTCTCCTGTCAATACATGGTGCTGCTTCAGAGACAATGTTCCCTGCTGTCACACAGCCCTCCAGGCTACTTCATCTGCTTTCACAGCAAAAACTTAAGTGTTGTTTGAAATACTGCCTCCAAAAGCAGGGGTTGAACTGGGTTTTCAATCCACAAGAAACAATATTGCAGCAGATGACCTGGAGCCCCCTCACCACTTACAACACTAAAGTTTAGGACAGATGTTATCACAGTGATGACACCCATTTCTCAGTTTTGCATCCATGCCTTCCAGAGATGTTCACTCTCTAGAAAAGAGGCGTTGTTAAGATAAGGCAAAACTGTGTTGCTGCTGTTATAACCAGCACTGGTTTTTACCTTTGCAGGGGTGTATTGTGCCTGGCGAGAGCTGGCTGCTTCAACAGCTGCATTTTTCATGGTGATTTGGAGATTTTGCTCTTCATTTTTCTTCCTCATGATACTTTGTAATTCTTTCAAACTGAGACTCTCCTGACTCAGGATATGCAGGTGGCAACACAGAATTGATACAGGTTTATCTGTGAAGGGAACTTGGAGGTGCACAGGCATACCCAACGCACTGGCATTACCGTGATAGTTATTTAATACACAGGGGGTGTAAGGAGATTTGCAGAGAGAAGGGAAGAGAGAAAAATTAGAGTGGCTGGCAGAGGCATCCAGACCTAGGGGAGAATCTCTGGGTTAAAAACATCTCTCACTGGTGGAGACTGGGGATTGCAGTGCCCAGGAGCTGAAGATACAGCTCCCTTGTGTGGGGACCATTGCCCCACTGGTGCCATTTTGCACCCACGTGTCATCTTCCTGGTGCCACATCTCAGCTCCTGGCCAGCACCATCCTTCTGGAGGACAAGAAGTGTTACCTCGGTGATCGTCAGCTTGCTGCTTGTGTCTGCGTCTGCCGCTTTCATGAGAGGAGTCCTCTGGCTGTGGGCAGTGATGACAGAGCAATTGCTCTTCAGAGGCAGGTTCCCCTCTGTCTCCTCCATGCTGAGAAGTGTGAAACCCTCCCAAAGCTGGGGCTGCTGATAAATGTGTTGGATGTATCTAAGAAACAGAGTGTGCAAGAGGCAGGGCGAGCTGAGGCTGTTATAGGCTCGCCATCAGAATGATCAATGTGCAAAATTTAGGTACTAAGGCATGGACTGAAACATCTGATTGGAAGGCTGGGAGGAAAAAAGGAAGGCTGAATTGGTTATATTTTGTTTTCATTCATCATTCCTGCTCATGTGGGTGGACAAGGAATGAATGAGTTTCTTGGGGAGGGCAGCAAATAAAGGAGGCTCACATTTCCTCGAAAGATGAGTGATTTTTTTTTGCCCTTGCACCCAGGTTAATATCCCACAAAGGGACTGGAAAAAACCCCTAATAGCTCCTCTCCCATGTGAAAGAAACCACTTGCTCTTTATTTTTCTTCCCTTTGATTACTGTGTTCCAAGAGAGAAAAGATTTTCAGGATGGCTTTCATCCCTCACTGTAAACTACTGGTTTGTCTCCCAGTAGCAGACTGGGAGAGGACCGCTGAGCATCTTACAGCAAGACAGTAGGACAATGCTCTCACAGCTGAAGGAAGGAGGGATACCTGAGTTGGGCCTTTACACCATGATGGTCTCTTTGTGGGAGAGACAGCACTGGTGCCTATAGCTACATCCCTCAGTTCTGCCTTCACCTGCTGGCACTAGGCTGGTATGTGACACTGATAGGACACAGAGAACACAGGAGGGCAGGGGTAAGCCGAGGAAACTGCTGAGACTGTGGCAGCATTGCTGGTGAAGAACTCCTGAGATGTCTCTTAGTTTGCTGCAGCCATGCTGCTTCTTGGAGCTTTTGACACGCCATTAGAATAGGAGACTTCAGAGGTCTCTCTGCATCCCAGTCCTTAACTACCTGGAAGGACTGATAGATATGGTGTATTTTGACCATGGCCCTGCTTAGCCAGTCTCCAGACTGGAGTTTCAAATAGTGCTAGGTTTGTCTTTTTCCAAATAATTTCTGAGTTAATAATTCATTATCTGTCTTTTTCGCTTCACCCAAGGCTGTGCAGGAGTCTGGTGTGGTCTGGCAAAGGGTTGGCTCCTACCTTGCATGGCAGGTACTGATGTTCTCCATGGGCTGTATACCCCCTGTAGCTGGACAGCCCCAAGCTGAACAAGACTTCTGTAGAGAAGTCACTGAAGTGTGAAAAAAAAAGTAAGCACTGGATTTGTTGGTGTTTGGGGCATGTTTCTAAGCCTTTGTAAAACATCTGACTGTTGCAGGGAAGAAATGACCCACAGGGAAGGAAAACTACATTCCCTTAGCTGTTGTATGGGTGTCCCTTGAGTCTTCCATCTGCACAGCAGCAGGGCTCTGGGATCCCTGAAGTGTACCAGGATAGACCTGGTGCTGGGGAGGGGTGGGGGAGGTGCGGGGACACGCTTGTGATACACACATACTTGTGAGGCTTGCCCAAAGCAGGAGAAGACCTCAAGCACAGTCCCATGCTGGGTAGCACCCAGCCCATCCAGACCAGCTTGGGGTAGAAAATCAGATGCTGTGTTCCTTGTTATACCAAAAGCCACATTTCTTTGACAGGACTTGCTGACACTAGGTCTGCAGGAATGTGTCTTCAACTAACATGGAGGAGGCTGAGGACCTGCAACTCGTGGAAGATGCTGAAGGTGTGCAATCTATCTGCCTGCCTGCTGGGGGTCAATGCCTTTCCTCCCAGAAGAACTGCAGGGTTCCCTGAGGTGGGGAGGGATACAGGGACACTTCCCTTTGTAACATCTGTCACCAGGCAGGGCTTTATGTCTCTGTGTTACACAGACCTGAGAAGCACTTTGTTTTGTCAGTAAGAAGAGATCTCAGTGCTGCTGGCAGCTGAGAGGGTAAGAGGGGCAGAGACTCTCTCATGGATGAGGTGTGAGGCAATAGGCACAAGCTGGAATGCAGGGAACTTTTATTAGAGATAAGGGAAAGGTTTTTTCATCATGAAGATGGTCAGAACTAGAACAGGTTCACCATGGAGATTCAAGCCTGAGTTAGGCATGATCCAGAGCAACCTATCCCAGCTGGCCCTGCTGTGAGCAGGTGCTTGGACCATAGATCTTCTGAAGTCCCTGCCAGCCTCAGTAATCTGTGAACAAGGGTCAAGTCTTTGCAAGAGAACTGAAGAGAGATACTTCTAAGAGTATGTTATTTAGGCTTTATTCTCTGAAACCCACTATTCAAACTGGGCTGGTGACTGCACACAGGGTCTTGACTTAATAGTATCATATGTCAAAAAGCTCAAGGATGTTCCCAAATGATAACAGAAATGTGAGCATTTGTGGCAATGAAGACTAGCCATCCTTGCAGGAGCTAGGCTGAACAGCAGGAAAAGTACAGCTAAAAGGAGATGTGGCCAGTGTCCTGAGACCAAGTGTCTTGGACTCCAAAATGCCCCAGAGACAGAAAACCCCTCATTTTCAAAATTGCCACAGAGGCCTCAAATGTATCTTCTGCTGAATTTCTCTCAGAGGTCGTCCCACCTTGGTCCCACTTGGTTTTCAACCTGCAAACAGAGAGAAGACAAGGATTAGCAACTCAAATGTCTGGACATTAAACCGTCTTTTCTGGTGAGGGGACAGGTAGAGCAGGAGATTGAGTTACGTTGTCCTGCCTTCTCAGGCAGAATCTGTGCTGCTGTCTGAGCAATATGTTAGGGAAAGGGGAATTTCCACAGAGATTTATGTCAAAAAAAAAGAGAGGTCAGGTGGTTTCCTTACTCCTCCAAGCAGCTTCCTGAATCCAAAATACTGTCCTTCCCTCTGCCTTGGGAAACACTTCTGGACCCTTCTGCCTCTGCTTGTGCTTCTCTGCAGTTTTGCATGGTCACCAAGCAGGAAAGAGAAAGCAGGAATATCTGAAAACAGAAAGCCACAGAGGATCACCGTCAGCAAGAGAAAATGTATGCAAGAAATACTCCCCAAGTCCTGCTGCTAACACACTGTGCTGCTTCTGATGCTTCACAGCCCTGCAATGGCAGAGCTGTTCAGGGAGCTGTTGGTATCCCTGGAGAGGAGGAAAAGCAGCTGTCCTGGCTGGTGGCCCTGCAGAGCTCTGCATGTGTGTGCTGGGGCTGTGCCGTGGTGTGCCAGCAGTGGGACAATGCTGAAAACTGCCCTGGGCAGCAGAACCAGGGCATCCTGAGGAAAGGCATCTCTTCGTGCCTGTCGTGGGCACAGCAGTTCTGCTCCCTTCTTATTTTTCCTGGCTGCATAATGTTAAATGGAGAGCAAACCCCGATCCTGGCATCTGTGCTCCTCTGGTCTCACCATTGTGCTCAAAGACCAGGCTCTTGTCATCTTTTGGGTTGTGCTGAGGGGACTCCCTTGAGGTTGCAAAGCCACCGGGGTGTCTGTTTCTCCATTGCGGCGCAGGCAGGGCTGTTCATCCCTGCTACAGTGTGTGCCTTGACCCATTGCCTCAGAGAAGGCTAAGCCTCCAGGTCCCCTCCATGGCAATGGGACTATGGCTGCTCCCCTTCAACACAGAATCCAGTGCAACAACAAATATTAAATAATCTGCTGCTAATTTAGCATCTCCGATCCCTTCCACACTATAGCATCTGGGCAGCAAGGCTTTGCGAGTACAGATGCTTCAGGATCAGCTTTGAAAATAAACCCAAATAAGTCACTTTTTGGAGATTAAACTGACTCCTCCTGGAAACCACTGCAGGGGAAGAGCACTTGTTTATTAAAAAGAGACAGCAGGGATCAGGGCATGAAAGGAAGCTTTGTCTCCTCGCCTATTACCTTACTCCATTTCTCTCTACGTTAACGCCTTTTCTTCAGGTGTGCTGGGGAATCTCGGGCACAAATCTTCCATCTCCATAAAAACATCGGGCAGAGAGGAAACACCCGCCCCCCGGCTCCCGGGCCCTGCACATCACGGAAGCCCCGTGGTCACCTGCAACCGCTGCTCGGAGGAGGATCCGCTGCTCGGAGGAGGATCCGCTCCGCTCCGCCCCGCCGCGCCCGCCGCAGCCCCGCAGCCCGGCCGCCGCCGCAGGGCCGGCGGGGAGCGAGCGGCAGCCGGCGGCATGAGGCGCGACCCGGCGCCCGGCTTCTCCATGCTGCTCTTCGGCGTTTCCCTCGCCTGCTACTCGCCCAGCCTTAAGTCGGTGCAGGACCAGGCGTACACGGCGGCGGTGGTGCTGGAGGGCAAGGTGCAGTCCGTGGGCCCCCCCGCCGGCGGCGGCAATGACAGCCGAGGAGCCGCCGGTCCTGCCGGGGGGGTCTTGGTCAAGGTGCTCGACCTGTGGCCCCTCAACAGCGGCGGGTTGCAGCGGGAGCAGCTCATCAGCGTGGGCTCCAAGGCGCCCTGCTTTAAAGTGAAGCGCAACCACCGCTACATCTTCTTCCTGGAGCCCACCGAGGAGCCGCTCGTCTTCCGCACCGCCTTCGCCCCGCTCGATACCAGCGGCAAGAACCTCAAGCGGGACGTGGCGCGGATCCTCTGCGCCGACTGCGGTACGGGCCGCGCCGCGGAGGCGGGGGGGCGGCGGCCGGGGGGGCGCCGGGACCGGCGGAGTGGAGGGGGTGGGCGGTGATGGACCGGCGGCGGGGAGCGTTGGTCCGCGGCCCGGGAAGCCGCGGGGCGACAGGTCCATTACCCCTGGGGCCGGGGCAGTGCCCGGCGATCGGTCCCCCGCCTCAGCCCCGGCCGGCACCGGGAGCCGCGCCTACACCGGGGGGTGATGCGCTCCACCGGGCCTGGCCGCCGCAGCTGCGTTCCCCCACCACCCGCCTCGGCCCTGGGGTCCACGCTCGCCCGGCTTAAGGTCCCGGCCTGCCCCGGCCCCGCCCCGGCGCCGTGCCAGAAGCGCAGCCCCGAACCCCGGTGCGGTGCGGGCGGGGAAAGGCCCGCAGCCCGGCTGCCGCCGCGCCCGGGGTCGATGCGCTCCGCGCGGGCTTCCCGGTGCTAGTTCTCCTCGGTCTCGCCGTTTCTCCAGTGTGTGTCTCCCCCCGCCTCGGGTGCCGCTTCCCTCGGTTCGCCTGGGCGATGGCGGGTGTACCCCGGCCGGGAGAGCCGCTACCGGCATGCGGCGGTGGCTCCGTTAGCTCGGTGCGCACTGGTGGTGTCTGCCGCCTTCTCCTCCCGGGCATGTTTACTGAGGCAGAGAGGGGCTCCTTCCCGAGGGGTGCGGGCCCTGGGGCAGGTGCCGGTTCTCCCGGTGTGCCCTAAGTGCCGGGAAGTTTTGCCTCCTTCTAAATAACGGCCTCACGTTGTGAAGTTGGTTTTCTTTTGTTCATTCAAGCGCATTTCGGTGTCTCCCCTCAATACACTCCCGCCGTTCTCCGTGCTCTGTGCTGATCCTCCACCACCTCCGGGAACGAGGTTATGAAATAACTCGAACGGGGAAGCGCCTGCTGGAGCGTTGCTGCTTTTGTGCCTGGATTTTCCTCGCTGTTCTCCGGCAGGACGAATACCTGCGATGGGCAGGGCGGTGGGGGACCGGGTGAAGACAATGCCTGCATTTTCCCAGGGTTAGGATCTGAGCTTACAAAAAAATGCGAGGTTGGCCCTCCGTCTGGCTTGAAGGCTCAGATACTGTGTCATGAAATCCAGAGAAGGCTGGTGTTAACCCGGAGAGCTCTGAGCACCGCGCCGTGCCCTCAGAAATGCATTTGTATTTCTCCTGTTTGGTGGGTTGTGAGGATACACAGGGCATATCTCCAGGGAATCCAGGTTCCCCTCTAAGTGACAGTACGTTGAGCTTCCTCCTCGGGTTAAGTAGCTTCTTGCCTCATTAAAAGCAAGGTGCCTTGTCAAGTTAGCTGTAATGAACATGTGTGTGCTGCTTTGTTGTTGCTGTTGTATTATGAACTGGGTGGTTCTTGGCCATTTGGGACTGCTGACCCCAGATTTTGAAAGCCAGACCTGTCCCTTTTCTTAGTTATCCAAAAGATAAATTTAGAAGGTTGCGCTTCCTGGGAGAAAGGTGGAACCTTGCATATAATAATATTTTGTTGAGGAAAATGGGCTAGGACTGCATACGAGAAAACTAATTTGGGAGACACTAATTTCATGTGCATTTCTATGTGGGCCATCGTGGACATAGAGGATTTAGAGAAATAGCTGTTGCTGAGTTAAAAGGAAGGTAAATGGGGAATTTCTTGGGACTGTGATCTCATCATCAGGTGAAAGCACAGTAAAAGGTACATAGCTTTTTTTTTTTTTTTTTTTTTTTTTTTAAAGCAAGAAAGATTCTAAACTTGCCCATCTCTGAGCAGCAGGGCATGACTTGAAGAGGAACGGAGGCTGCTCTGTTGCCTCCTGGATCAGGCCTGAAGTGTTAATGTGTAGGCTGATGTAACAACAAGTTAAGGGATGTTATTCTGATCGTGACACCTTCTTGGAGCTGATGCTTTTGTTTCTGTATATTTAGTGGTCTGAATAGGCTCCTTGGCTAAGGGACTCTGCAGGTTGTCGGGAGTGTTGTCTTAGCAGATCTCTATGGCAGATTGAAAAGGCACAAAAAAAAAAAAAAAGCTGGTGGTTGGGAACTGTCATAACTGTGGTTTGGTTCAGTGATGAAGATTAAATGGGAGCCTCAGCCTGCTGAACTTGTGGTTCCCCAAGCACTTCATGCTCTTAGTTTGTCTAGGTTACTTCTGAAGGTGACATTCTTGGCAGGATCTTCTAATTCGTAGCACCTGAGCTGCTGGAAAGGTGTGTGGAATGGGACACCAGGCTACAGTCTGCCTTCTTGCTCCTTGTTTTCTGCTGAGAGGGGAAGCTGGGACAGGTGCAGGGTTATTTCCTGTTCTAGCTGTAGATGGGGGCTGTGGACAACTCCAGAACTGTCAGGGAGTGAAGTGTCCAGACACAGTGTGTGCTCTGAGTGACAGCCAGTCTGCAGCCATGTAAAGGATATTCTGGAGCCAGGGAGACAGATGCTGGGGCTTCTTCTGAGTGGGTGGAGCAGAACCTTGTGGCTTTGATCACTCCAATCCCCCCACTCCCAAAGATGGAGGCCTCACAGGACCATCTTCTCCCTGCTCTGGCTCTGTGCCTGAGTCTATTTTCTAGTGATTCATCCCCTTCTCCCAGGCTGAGATGCTGTGTGTCCTCTGCTCTCGCTGCTTGCCGAGGTCCAGGATGCGTTGCAGGATTAGGCCTGTGGTTGGAGCATCTGTGTCCCTCTCCCAAGAACAGTCTCCACTGTTTGCCCAGCTCACTCACAGGAGAGAATGTGGGTGGTGAGGCACTTCACAGGACCCAGATGCTGGGCAGAGCACGGAAGGCTGGAGGAGAGGGTGGCATGGGGTGTGGGAGGCACAACAATAGCAAAAACACTCTGTTCACCTGGCATATGGAGGGGGTGGTCCTCACCTGACCTGTTTTGTGCCTGCCAATCCCCCCCTCCCTGCCCTTGAGATGCAGGGAGGGGGATTCTCCCTTTGGTCATTCTGCTGCGGGACAGGCTTTGGAGGCTGGAAATTCCCTACTTGCAAACCCCAGAGGTCTGCAGCCCCTGCATCTCTACCCAGCCTTGGGTTTGCATCCTCCTGTCACACAGGGAGCAGCTGATCCCTGGGCACAGGATCCTGTGGGTCTCACCATTCATCCATCTTAAAAACTCTTCTGCACTGGGACTATCATTGTGGTGTGGGTTTGTTTTCTTTTTTCATACTGTTACATAATGATTCCTGTTATTGCTTCTCCCTCCTGTCTCTTTTCTTCACATCTTTTAGCTCCTTAATTTTGGATGGTGTCTTATCTCCTATGTGCCTACTTGCACAGATCAAGGAGGAAGAAATATGTGCAAGACATGGTGCTGACTCTCACTGCTGGGGTGGCTGTGAGGCATGGTAGCCCTGATGGGACCACTTCAGCTTGGAGTCCAGGAAAGGGGTTGTGGTCCTGACCCTCCTGTTCTTTAAGGGTCACTCATGTCATCATCTGCTTTCCACTCTATATATAGAGTCCCTCCTACCTGTGAGCAAGATTTATTTGTGGGTATTTTGTATATAGGAGGGGCTTTCCCTGGTGGGGTTTTAACCTGTCTGCTTTCTGCTTTCACAGAGGAACAAATGTCTTCCTGCCTCCATATGCAGGAAGTTGCAAAGTAGCTTTAATTAGAGCTTGTACATCTCCTGGAGCACCTCGCTGGAAATGCTGCAGAGTTCCAGGATGAAGTACACGACTTGCCTGTAGGATTAGCTAGCTTAGTCTGGGCAAGTAATCTGGTGGTGGCAGATCCCCAGGAGGATTAGCAGGCAGAGGACCTGTTGTTGCAGCAGGTACTTCTTATGAGATAAGGTTGTGTTTTCTCTTTTTTTTTTTTTTTTAAATTCCAGTTGGAAGGTGGTTCAGTCTTGGTGAGAATCAGAAGCACACAGGGATTGTGGTACACGAGGCTGGGAGCTGTTTATCAGTTAATTCTAGGAGCCAGGTTGGTTACAGCTGGCTTGTGAGGAGAGGAGGGAGGCCTGATTTTGAAGTGCCCGCGGGAAGATACAGCCCTCTGGATTACAGTGTAGGTGTTGCTGCCATAAATAGCACTGGCAACGTTGGACCAGCTGCTCATGCAAAAATACCCCTCTCTGCTATCCTGTAAAATCACCGGGCTTGATCTGAGCCAGGCAGACACAGGGGAAGGTTGTGAGTGGGTTTCAGCCACCGATGCCGGTGCTCTCTCTTCATCCCAGGACAGCTGTGGAGCAGGGAGCAGCAAATCTGAATTTTCTCACACACCACCCTGCTAATTAGAGCTGTCTGAAACTATTTCTCACCACCTTCAGAAAAATCACACTTCCTTAGGATCGCAGAAGAGTGAAAACTTGATTCCTTCTTGCCTTTGAGTTTCTGCAGATGGGGAACGGTCACTTTGCTGCAGAAAGCTTTCACCCCTCACAGGGATGGCACATTTTTGTGTGCTCTCTGCTGCTGGTTAGCTGGTACACAAGATTTGGCCTGGGAGTGAAGCTGGGGTAGCAGGATCCCCATGGCGAGGTCAGCTCCTTTTCTCCTAGCTGAGCCACCCATGACAAGGAATTGTCAACTGAAACTCTGCTCGGTTAGTGCTGCAAGTGATTGTAGCTGTACCTGAAACAACAGAGGTTGTCCACTCCTAGGTACATGTGATACGTGGAGCAAAGCCTGGCTAATTTCTCAGTCCCCCTTTCAGAAATGTTTGACTAAATAAAGCATCTCCCCAAGGATCCCTATGAGTAAGAGGAGACTAAAAAGGCTCCTGCATGATCCCAGCAGGACTGGTTTCTATATCTAGGGCCTCTCCATGCACAGCCCCTGGACACCAGCTGCTGCTCGGTGGCTGTCTTTGTGCTCTGCTGCCTAATAACCTTTCGATATGGGCCCTGAAGCTTAATGCCCTTTCTAAATCACAGGCAGCACCTTGACTTGGGTTTGGATCTGGATCAGAAACTGGTGCATGCTTGGGAGCACAGAGGCAATAAACTCCATCATCAGGCAAAAGGGAAGCCATGTTCTGTTGCACCTGAGTTCCCCACTGGATTTGGGCTGTGTAAGGCAAAATGCACTGTGGTCACCGTGGCCTTGAGCCTTGAAGCATTTGGTACTCCCCAAAATCTACTGCAGAGTCCCATAAGGCATCAGTTTTGGTAGGTTGCCTCTGGGATGAGGATGCCTCTCCCAGCAGGACCAGATGGGGTTGCCAGTTCCCGCGAGCAGCATGGCATGGATCCTACAAGGAACAGCAGCTGCTTTGTCAGGCTTAGAGCAGTGGATGCTGGTGCTCGAGAGTGCCTTGTCTCCCTTTCCCCTCCTGAGTCATGGTGCGACACCACTGAGTGTAGAGGGGAACTGTGCTGTCCTGGAACAGCTCCTGATCTCCCCTGGTGAGCTGTGCTGGCTTTGGCTGGCAAGGGTGTAGAGAGGGGCAGAGGTGAGTGGTGTGCTTGGCCGGGAGGAGCTACAGGAGATCGATCCATGGTGGGCAGCAGGTTGTGAGGCTGTGAGCCTGTGGGCGACTGGTCGTGTGAGAAATTCTCACTGCAGGGGAGCCTGAGAGATGAAGTGCTGGAACATGACAAAGTGCCTCTGCTGAGCCGGGAAGTGCCGGGGCTGTCTGGCAGCTTCTGTCAGTCCCTCCTGTGCCCGCTCGGTGCTGGGTGCAGCAGCACGATCAGTGCTGGTCACACTGGTGGGAAGCTGGGCTGGGTGTAACAAAGATGTCAGTATATCCTGCTGCTCTCCCTGCTGAGCAGAGGAGGCTGCCAGGATGTGAGCACACACCCTCCCTAGCTGCTGGACCACTCTTTGATGTCCAGAGAGTGCCCTTTGAGGGAGAAGGCCAGGTGCTTTCGGCGCTGTGCGGGGCTCTGGCCGGTGCAGATGGCAGAGGAGGCCTGTCCTCGGTGGGAGCTCGGGTGGGCATGTGAGTGAAGGGAGGCTCTGGAGGAAGCTCATCTCCCCGGCAACTTTGGCAGCCAGGCATCTGCTTGCCTACTGAATTGGGTGTGCAGCAGTGGAACCCCTAAAGGGTGCAAGCACCTCTCAGCACACTTGCCTTTTCAGATCTAGGAGGAGGAGGAGAGGTCTGCCAAGCCAACTGCCAGAAATTTTGGGGACAGAGTGTTGAGTCTGCAAGGGTAGGCTAAAGATCAAAAGGAAGATGAATCACTGTGCTGCTCTTTTCTCTGCCTTATGACCGTGCTCCCAGTGCTTGGCTGCTGCAGCTCAGTGCTGGGCTGTGTGCTGCAAAGCCTGGCCAGAAGGGTCAGTGAAAACTGCTTTCATTTAATCCCCATGGCCCCGCTCCGTCCTGAATAAGACAGTGACCAGTCTGGAGGTAGAAAACATGAGGTTCTCCAGAACATGGGGTACTAGAGGGGAGCAGATGATTTGCAGCTTGAAGGAAAATAATTTGTTTAACTCCAGGCAGGGAAACCTAGAATGTGGGCAGGTAGGAGGAGGGATGGTCACTTCTGTGCTGGGAGGGTTTGGTTTTGTACAGAACTCACAGCAGACAGCACTGAAGCTGTTCAGGGGAGGGGGAGAGATCATATTAGTGAAGAAAAAAGAAATGAGAAAATGAGAGATTTATTAGGGGGACAGGAGATGGAGACTCAGGGCAGAACAACCAGTGTGTTCAGCTGAGCAGGAGTTTCTTATCTCTGCGTGTTATTGTCAGCTAGCTCTTGCTGAGTTTGTAGCCCTATCTTGGTGTTACTGTTTGCCCGTGTCAGGGGATCCTCTCTGGTCTTCTTGTCTTTCCTGTCTCAGGGTCTTACCCCAGGCATTCGCTCCTTTAAGGTATCTCTGCAGTCCAAACCATGACCAAAGGGTGACCTCCTAGAAGTGCTCCCCAGTGCATCCAGTCTTCTCAGTTCCTTGGAACTACACTGGGTCCCATGGTGATGGTATGGGCTGAGCATGGCCCCAGGTGGTGTGGCACCTGGAGGTTGGAGCTAGGTGGGTTGATGAGAAGAACTTATCTGCTGAATAAGGGGTTGCTGGCTCCAGCAGTTTACACTGGTCCCCACATCTGCCCACACTTTGTTGTCTGCAGTAGGACAGTGACATCCTTTCCTGTATTCTTGTCACTTGTAGTTTGTTGGTCCGTGGAGAGCAGCTGAGTTAATTCTTGCAGTCTGGAGCACGTGTCCTGGTTTTGCAGGAATGCTTCATAGTTGGTGGCCTGGTGGAGGAGAGCTGGCTGCTGTCATCTCTGGGCACAGCATCTCTCTGGGATGGAACACACGTGCTCAATGAGTGGGGAAAAGTGTCGTGCTTGTGCCAGAGTGCCCAGCTCCCATCATGCTGACCCCTACACTCACTCTGTCCTGATGTGTTGGGACTGTCCATTGCCCTCTTGATGAAGGAGGACTCTGCAAAATCCCTCCCTATGTGTTCAGGTGCTGTAAGTGACCTTGTGGGATCTGCATGTGGGAGAAAGGCTGTTGGGGAGCAGATCTTGGACATGATAGTTTTCTAGGGCAGGTCTGGATGGACAGTGCTGTGCTTGATGGCTTGTGGAAATGCTCAGGAGCATGGGAGGGCTTTGCAGAGCCTGTGGAAGGACATGCTGTACTATTTAGTGGGAGAGCTAGTCAGGTCCTGCCAATCTGGGGTCAGAAGGCAGGTATTTGCATTCATTATAATCAATCACTGTTCATCCACTTTTCGTAATGGCTTGGTAATGAAATGCTGTTGAGGATCCTCTCGGTGGTCTCGGGGCAGGCAGGTGGCTTGGCAAGAGGGTGGGGACTTGAATTAGCTCTGCTTTCTGGGTTGTCTCAAAGTTGGCAGCAATTCTCAAGCCATGGCTGCTGCACTCACTGTAGCCTGTCCCTGTCAGACCCTGGCTCCCTGCTGCTGCACTGGCCACTGTAACTGCTCAAGGTGGTCTGTGCTTGGATCCAGGCAAGGTGAGGTTAGGGGCAGGCATGGTCTCTACTAATGTCATGTGGCCTTTCTCAGTGTGCAGAGTTGTGGGGGTGTTGGGGGACAATTAGCAGCACATGCATTAGTCCTTTGAGTATGACAGGGATGCCTTGCTTGCGGGTTGGATCTTCCCCATGGGTCTGCAGGACCCTTGTCTGGTCTCTCTGCCCTGGGTGTTTCCTCTTTCCTACCTCCTCCCCTCCAGTCTTCCTCAGCTGCTCTTCTGCATGGCTTGGTGCAGAGGAGAGGAGGACTGGGAACTTGAGCAGCTGAGTCCCTCCCATGTTGCTTTCAGCCTTGAGCCAGCCTGGCAGCTGCTGCTGGGAGTCCAGGTGAAGTCATCAGCATCCCTGGGACGATCCCCTGCCATGTGGGATTTCAGCTGCCTTCTCCTCCTCTCCCTGCTGGGACAAGGAGCTGTCTTCCCATCCTGGCTGCCAAGTTTGTCTCTTGTGCTGCTGGCCCTGCACTCCATGGGGAGCTGCCTGGTGAAGCTGGTGAAACCTGGGGAACATCAGGGGGTTGTGGGACACTTGGTGCCTACCCAGGAAGCTGCCTATTTTTGTCCTGTTCTGGAATGGAGATTCCTATCCTGGGGGGAACCTGGCATGGTGGGGTGCTACCTGCTGGCTTTGAGGAGACCTGGAGACCCTTTCTTAAAGTGCTGGAGAGCCTGAGTCCCACAGACACATTCCCAAATCTGCAGAGCTGAGGCAGCAAGAAGAAGCTGGAGTAGTTTCCCTGCCAGGTCCTTCCTGCAGCTCCTGGCTTGGCTCAGCATGATCCATATATATGGCAGGAGGAAGCAGTGCCCATTCCAGCATCCACACACCCTGCCCTGCTCCTCTTGCAGTGCTGCTGGGCCCCAAGCAGGTGGGGCAGACATGAAATTTGTGTCCTACCACCCCAACGCTGCCCTGATCTTGAACACTCCCAGAAAGATGCCTTGATGTCAGGAGAAATGGGGATGCAGCTGGGGTGGAGGTCTGTGGTACAGGCCAACTCTCTATGACACACCTTGGTGATTTAAGCTGGTTTTCCTGTTGTGGGAACACACAAGAGTCTGGGTCTGGAGGATGACTGTTGTTGTTTCTTGACTGTTCAAGCACAACAGCCACTGCAGGCCATGGCAAATGCTGATGGGTCCCAGACCTGATGATGCCGTGGAGCCCAAATGGGTTCACAGGCAAGGAGGGGAAAACCTAGAGGGAGTGAGGTATTCTGGTGGGTTTGGGATGAGGAGAGGCTCTGCAGAGGGCAGTGACCCATTTCTCCATATATTGGGCATTAATTCTTCCATGGAGCCTGATCTCCATCGCCTGGACTGTGCTCCAGAGAAGGAGCTTTGTGGAGTATCTAAGCCCATTTTTAGCATATGGCTGTTGTGTGTGGGGACTGCAGCCCAGCCCAGCCAGCTGTGGGGGTCCAGCTCAGCCCAGGGTGTGTGCAGCTGGGCTGGGGACACATGCTGTGGAGAGGGGTGTTTATGGAGCTCTGGAGGGAACCAATGCAGGGAAGGGGGCTGTGCTTGGAGATTTGGTTCAGTTCCCATCTGTGCCACTGATCATAGGAAAGCTGCTTAGCATCTCAACACCACGATTCCCCGCCTGGCAAGCAGGAAAGATGCTGCTTTGCACGCTCTGCTAAGGTGCAGGCAAAAGCTGGTGGTGTGCTGGGTTCCTGTCAGGGTATCAGTGCTGGTAAGCAGCAGAAATTTTAATGAAACCCTGCCCTCCCTCCAGGGCCTTGCACTTACGGACCTCAGAGCAGCCCATCCCCCTGGCTACTGGGCTGTCTTTGCTGGCAACTGGTCCTCCCTGGAGGTGGCAGACCCTGCTTAAAAGCAGGCAAACCCTGCAGCAGAACTGGGAGCATCTGAGTGGGTGTTAGAAGGTGGAGGAGCCGTGGCTTGTTCCTGGAATGAGTCGCAAGGGACCTGCCTGGTACTGGCCAGCAGCACGGTGACTCTCCTTGAGTGGCCATCTACCTCTGAGCATTTCCCAGCCACTCTCAGCTCACAGCAAAGGTGTTAGATCCACAAAGACATAAACTTGTGGCCCCCAAACCTGCCTCTGAGCTGCAGTGGATCGCTCTGTCTGCGTGGGGGAGCTGTGACGTGTGAAGAGATGATTTCTGTCAGTCCATTGCGTGGTGACATGCAGGCTTCTGGCATCCAGGCTGTTTTTCTGGTGCTCAGAACTAGCTGGGAGTGCTGGCAGTGAGCATTGATCCCTGAGGGCACTTGATGTTGCATGATGGTGTGGCGAGAGGATTTCCCAAGCTGTTAGAAGGCTGAGCAGCTTTGCTGTGCACGCCGTGATGGAAGGATGCTGGGGTGAGGCAGGCTGAGTGGCTGGTCTGCTGATGCCTGCAAACTTGCAAATTGGTAGCTGCTGCTTGGAGCTGAGAGATTAGGGTTGTTTTTCGTGCCTTGAAATGACCCTGAGAGTTGCTATCAGGGTCCGTCCCCTAGTGCTTTGGGATGCTACATGTCAGTAAATGTTCCTGGGAGGTGATCCAAACCCAGACAGGCAGGGTTTTGTGTGCATGTTTACTTCTGCAGGGGAGAGGAAGGACAGCTGCACTCTCTACCTATGCTGAGACAGCTAATCTGGGAGCCCTCCTGCCTTGGGACAGTTTCAGGTCTCTCCTTCCTTCCCAAGCACTGTGGGCAGAATTGCCTTCTGCTCTATGTCACGGGAGCAAAAGCACAGACACCAGTGCTCTCGCACCAGGACAGCAGAGGTGCAAGGAAGCAGAGTAAATCCTCCCGCGGTGTTGATACACCTGTAGAGAAACTGGCTGAATCTGCCAAGAAAGCACATGCTGACACTGCAGTTGGACTGGTAGCCATAAATAAAACCATGGCCATTGCAGGAAGGAGGTTCTGGATGGTTCTCCAAGCAGAGAGAGAAAATACCTTTCCATGGTGAACTTTGAACCTGGCTGATGAGACCAGCAAACCTTACGATTGGGATGAGGGATGCTGAGGTTTTGTGGATAGGGCTGATCTCCATCTTGGGTGTTTCCTTATGTTGCACAAGATTTACTGAATCCACTGGGTGGACCTGCTGGGAGGTGATGCGTCGCAGGGTTTCCCATCATCTCTTCTGTAGCTCAGTAGCCCTTCCCATCACTCTGCCTTCAGGAAATCTCCCACCCTTCACTCTTGTCTGGTGGTCAGGCTGTGTTCTAAGGCCAGGAGAGCAGCACTAACCCTTTCCTCCTCTGGGTAGGCAATAAAGTTCTTGGCACTTCACCTCCTGGGCCTGTGGGGTGCCAGGTTAAATCTGACCTGAAGCACAGCACAGATGAGCTCTGCCAAGCCTCTGATTCTGACCCAAAGAGGCTGCTGAGTCCAAGTTATCTCCCTGGAGTATTTATTAGGTGAGCTGGTCTCCTTTCTGGAGATCCCAACAGTGCAGTCAAAGCTGGTAGCAGAGCTGCTGTCTCTGTCTGCTTTGGGCTGAGGGTGTGGGGAGCTGGTTCAGTGATGCCCCATCAGGCAGTGGCTCCTTCCAGCTCTGCTGCCAGCTGTTGCCAGCTGTGAAACCTGTGCCATGGCAAAGGTTCCCAGACACTGCTCACCAGCAGCCAGATTTGAGGAGGGAAGAGTGGTCATGGTGGTGGACAGTGCCTGTGTAGGAGGACCATGAACTGGGTTCCTTCTACTAAAAACTAAGGTTAGCAACCTGCCAGGCAAATCATAGAGTCATAGAATGCTTTGGGTTGGAAGGGACCTTTAAAGATCATCTAGTCCAGCCCCCATGATGTTCCTGGGAGAGTTGGTGAGATTGGTGGGAAGGGGATGAGTGTGGATCCTGTGTAAAACACATCCATGTCCCTGGGGCAGAAACCTGCCCAGCAGTGGGGCTTGGAGATTTTTCCTGTAACAGATTCACAACTTCAAGCAGGGCTAATAACAGGACTTTATGTGGAGCAGTTTTATGCTGGGCTAAACTCACCTCTGTTGGAGGGTTTTGGAAAGCATACATGGGGGGGGGATCTCCTGGCTGTAGCATCTGAGGGAAACCCCCCTCCTTGAAATCTTACTTTCATGGCTGATGTTCTTCAAAAGAACAGGGGTTTTATTTTTTCTTCTCTGTGTAATGGGTGACATGGGAAACCCTTCTGCAAGGAAATAAATCCTGCCTGTCATAGTGGCTTTCACTTGGCAGCATTGAATTTCCTTCCATACTGCTGTTGTCTTTTTCTTTTCCCCCTTTCTCCTCTCCTTCCTCCCACATACACTCTTCTCTATTGTACATCCTCAGTTTTCAGAGCAACAGAAGCATAGAATCACAGAATCCTAGAGTGGCTTGAGTTGGAAAGGACCTCAAATATCATCCAGTTCAACCCTCCTGCCATGGGTAGGGACACCTCCCACTAGACCAGGTTGCAATAATTGCAGCTAAGCTAAGAAAACCCTGAAGTGTTTTTAACAATGGCTTTAGTTCTTTTCTTGCAGTGTCCTCTGGGGCTTCATCCTATTTGAAAATTTGAAGGTGTTTCAATGACCTTTTTTTTTTTTTCCATTTACACCTATTTTTTAAATGAAATTTCTTGGAAATTCAGTATTTGGATGAGAAATGAGAATATGAAGTTGGCTGATGCCACTATATGTGCAGGGCATGCAGGTTGGACCTGCCTGCTGGGAAGGACTCTCAACATTCCTTCTAGGTCTCCCTCCTGCAGAGGTTTGCTGGTGACACACTGGTGTCTTTGTAGGAAGTTGGGTGATTTTTTGAGATGAAAAGTCTGAAACTGCCCAGAGATCTTCCTGATCCCCTGATCACCTTCTATGATGCAATGACTGGCTTGGGAGATAAGGGGAGAGCAGTGGACATTGCCTGGACTTCAGTAAGGCCTTTGACACTGTCCCCCTTAAGATACTCATAACAGAAGCTGTTGATGTATGGACTGGATGAGCGGACAGGGTGGTGGATTCCAAACTGGTTGACCAGCCAGGTCCAGAATGTGGATATTGGTGGCACTCAGTCTAGTTGGAGGGCAGTAACTAGTGATGTATCCTAGGGGTCAATACTGGGTACATTCCTGTTTAACAATTTCATTAATGATCTGGATGATGGGACCTTCAGCGAGTTTGCAGCTGGCACCAAACTGGGAGGAGGGCTGATAGTGCCAGAGGGTCATGCTGCCATCCAGAGAGACCTCATCAGCCTGGTCAACTTCTGGGCTAAAAGAAGCTTCTTGAAGCTTAAGAAGTGCAAATTCTGCCTTTGGGGAGGGACAACCCCAGGCACCAATATATGCTGTGACCACAATAGCACTGTGTGGAGTCTGCATCCTTGGAATGAGTCAAAAGCTGATGACATGGTCCTGGTCAACATGCTTTGGATACCCCTGTGTCCTGGTTTGAGTGAGAACAGAACACAGCATGAACAGCAGCAGCTCTTCGCCATCTTCTCCAGACTGGATTGTAGCTCACAAACTCTGCAAAGTGAGGTCTGCTGCTGGGTTTGTTGTTGTTTGCAGACCTGCCTGTTCCCTGCTTCTCAGCTGCCATCGTCTGCTCTCCCTGCTCTGTCTTCCCACACAGATCAGTGACGCAGAAATGACAGGACTGAGGCAGCAGAGGATGGTGGTCGGGAAGGCTGCTGGGTGGACTTTTTTCCTTCCTGCCTTGCAGTTTGGGGAGCAAGCACCCTGCTTCTGGTGAGACTGCAAGCACAGTGCTGCTTCTGCCAGCACGCCATGTCCTGGGCAAGCAGGAGGGTAGAGTCCAGCAGCCTGCCTTGGTACAGCCAGTGGCCTAAACTGTGGTTCAGAGCTTTGCTACCAGCTGTGGGACCAAAGAGGTTTGTGCAGATGACCTGTGCCTCCCCTGCTGACCTGTACTGCTCCTTTGGTCCAAGCCATGTGCCATGGGTTGTCTGTGCACTGCCCCATGCTGCTATGTGGCCAGAACAGACGCTTTCCAGCACAGCGTACTGGATGTACTGCAGAGAGCTGCCAGACCAGCAAACCCACACTTGCCACTGCCCATCCCACACCCAGCAGCTGAGGATGGCTTGGCAAAGGAAGCAGGATGGCTGGTCTGGAGCAGAGTAGGGTAGAGATCTGTGGAAGAAAAGAGACCTTGCTAAGCAGGCAGCTACTGTTGTCCTGTTACGTGAGGGCTGTCCCTTCCACTGACCCTTCTGTGCCTTAGTTTATGGAGTGTGGGTTTCCTGGGGCTGCTGGCAGTGGTAGGGCTGTGGCTGCTGCTGTGCCTCACATCCTTCACAGTGGAGATTGGTTAGAGTCCTTGGAGAAGCTTTCAGAGTCACATCAGTGTCACTCTTCTGGTAGCTGAGACAGCCCAGTGCTGGTGGGGGATGTACTCAAAGGAAAAAAACACCCTGGGGACAAGCTGGGAAACAGAGAAGCCATCATCAGCTAGAGCTGTACAATCTTGGGCCACTTTTTTTCTCCCTGAAGCAGTCTTGCCCAGGGGGAATTGGAGGACCCTTGATGTTGAGATGCTGCCCTGAGACAATTGGCAGCGCCTGTGCTGTGGTGTCAGAAGCCGCAAGCTGCGTGTGTTTGTGGCAGGGAAAGGAGGCAGCTCTGCTGCTACCTGGTCCTAAACCAGTTCTAGTTCCACCTGGCTGCTTACCCGGTCAGCAGAGAGGAGGGATCCGTGCCTCCCACCCGTGGATGCGGGGATATTTCCCTCCCCTCCCCCTGCAATCAGATGCTTGCAGAGCAAAGCTTGCGGCAAGCCAAGCATCACTTGCACTCCATCAGACGTGGGTGTCTATAAAAAGCCTCTCTGGGGTTGCGATTGGGTGGGTTGGCTGTGCCACGTGGTCTCTCGTAAGGCCTGTGTTGCTGAGCAAGTGGCATTCCACTTATTTTTGGCACTAATAGTCTTTAGTTAATACATAAATTCAGCTTAAATTCTGGATGGAAAATAAATCCCAAGCGGAGGCTCTGCTAATAAGACGACAGACACTTTGGGGAGCCTGGGACGCCTGTCAGCGGAGCGGTCGTGGCTGCTGAGATCTGAGAGCAGCAACGTGCAGAGGCACAAGGTCCTCAAAAGTTACCACGAATTGTCCAACTAAATTACAGAATCATTAGACAGCTGGCTGAGGGGAGCTCTAACTTCAACTGCTGAAGCTGAACTCATTACAGCAAATGCCTTGGTGAGATCCCCAGTCTCATGCTGGCATGGTGAGGAAAGGGAGTTAAAGCATCAGTTTGGATCTGACCACTGCAAAACACCCTCCACTCAGTCTGCTGACAGCGAGGCTGGTCTGAGGTCCTCTGTTCGGCGGCTTCTTGCTGACCTAATGCCAGTCACCCCAGGATGCTTCCCCATGTCCTGGTTCATCTTTCACCACTGACCTGGGTGTGTTGACGGCTGCATCTGAGTGGCTTCATCCTTCCAGCAGCATGTGTGCCTGGGAGAGCCTGGCTGAGGAAACGTGGCCAAGCCATGGAGAGTGTGACACCTCAGAGTGCTGACGTTAGGCTTTGCTCCAGGGATTGATACTGTCATCTGAAAGAGGATCTGCCTGGAAGAGGAGATCCCAACAGCCTGTCAGGGTTTTGTGGCAGTGTGCTCCCCAGCTCTGTGCTGTGGGATTCTTTGAGTGTAGGAGGATGGAAGGTCCCCAAGCCTAAATTCACCACTCATATATTGTCTTTGAGGGTTGAGGCTGGAGCTGAGTCATTTCCATGCCTCAGCAGGCGGTCTGCTCAGCAGCAGCACTGTTACCTGGTGGCTTGTTCACCCTAGTGCTTTGCAGTGGTGCCCACCACACGTACACGGAGCTCTTGGCTCAGAGCCCATCAGTGGGACAAACCCCAAAGCACGTCCTTCACATGACCATGCTGAAGCCATTTTGTTCCTGTGTGCCAAACAGACAGGCCAAGAGGGATGTACTCACTCCTGTGTCCAACTGCTTTCTGAGCTCCTCCTTGCTTCTATCCAGCTGCTGGGAGTTGAAATCCAAAATCCATTGGATGATTTTTGAGAAATGCCCCATATTTATGAAGCAGCTGCTTTCTAGGGACCTTTGCAGGGGGGTGCTGCCCTGAGGATTAAAAGCTAGTGGTATTCTGCCAATGGTGTCCCACTCCTGCCCTGCCCTTCCCTGCCCTGTCCCATCCCTTGGAGCTGGGTGTGCAGGGTGCGTGCCATTGAAAAGGGACAGTGTCCTGGTGATGTGGCTGCAAATTCCATGGCTAAGGGATGGCCCAGGCCCTGCTTGCTTCCTCCTGACAGGGTCCTCTTTGGGTTCTTGTCTCTTTCCAGGGTTGAAAAGGGATTAGAGGTTAACAGTACTTAGAAGAATGCCAGTTCATCCCAGTCTCCCCTGCTTCACCTCATGCACAAGGTCATTCCCTGTGTGCTCAGTGTGTTAACCCCTTGTCAGGCTGCAGGAAGGATTTTAAAGTTCTTTAGGCTTTGGATTGATCTTTCTGGGGAGGTTCAGGTCTCTCTGTCGCAGTCAGGACTGATGGTACTGCACTGGCCTCATGAACTGGGGAGAGTCTGAGGTAATTTCTTTCCCCAGGTTTGTTGCTGTGGATTCCCACCAGACACCGCTTCTTTTCCCTAAAGTTTTGATCCAAAAGATCCAAAGGAAAGGTTCAGTTGTTTTGGTTTTTTGTGGGCACTGTTTTACAGTCACATTGTTTTCCCATGTTTTTGGTGCAGGGGAGTGGGGAGGGGGCTCATTCTGGAACCCCTTGGGGCTTTACTTGTTGCAGTAGGGAAAGCCCTGGCAAGTGTTACTAGTGAGTGGGTATCCCTGATTCACAACATGAGGTGGTAAAGTCCTAGGTACAGCCCGTGGGCAAGATGTAACAACCTTGAGGCTTTGTGCAGGAGCTGTAGGTGGATGCAGCTATTCCTTTCTGCTCTGATCCCCCACATCTGTGTTCTCATCTGGGACTTGCCTTGGGGACACATCATGCTGCAGTGGAAGCTGCAGTGGAAGATAATACGGGGGTGGCCCTGGGATGCTTCTCTCTTGGAGCGGGGGCCTCAGGGAAGTAAGTGTGTGCATGTCCATGCGTTTTTGCCAGAGGCTTCCTTTGGAGACAGGAATGATCAGTGCTGGAGACTAGGGGGGAAGGGAGGAAAGGGGGGAGAAATCCCAGCATCTTCTTACCCAATAACCAGCAGACCTCTTGGGATTGGTCGTTGCTAGGCACAGGACTGGCCAATGAGTGAAGAGTGGTCCAGGCATGGGCTGGGACATCCTGCCAGGGACTTGCAGTCGTGTTTGTGCCCGTGTCCAGAGTGGACAGACCATGTCAAGGGAGAGCGACACACAGGAATATTTTGCCTGCAGTGGTGAGTCCCGGCTGCCTGAGTCAGAGCTGCAGAGATTTGGTTCAGCCCCACCGTGGGCTGTGTCCCTCAGTTTCTTGTTCCCCCAACCACTCACTTCCCTGACATCCTTCTGGCCCCTCTGTGCTTCAGGTACCTCTGTCCAGTAGCCCCTCATTCCTGGAGTCCTGGTGCTTCTCGTGCTTGCCAGGGGAGCTGTGCGTCCTCTTTGTCTCTCTGCTCCGCACCAGGCAGGGCTGAGGTGAGAGTGAGTCATTTCTCGGTGGCAAAAGCCCAACAACAACAACTGTCTCAATAAAATAGCAGTTTTAATAGGCCAGAATGAGGAGTGTGTACAGGGAGTAAATGTATGTCCCTTCAGATGCTGGGCACCCCACGTTTGTGCATCACTCAGACCCTGGCTTGATTTCTCCCATGGTTCAGAGCAGATCTCTTCTGTGGAGAGAAGCTCTCCCTTTAGGTCATTTGAGCCATTATATAATCCTCTTACAAGAAACCAACTCTCACACGAGATCTCTGTAGTTCACAGTTAGCTAAAGGCAAGATCAGGTGGGATAATGGCCAGGACCAAGTGGGAGCTGCCCATGGGCTCTTCCATCTCCAGGAGCTGGCCAACTGTGTCCTGCAGCTATGGGATGTGTGTGGCACAGCCCAGCCTGAAAACTACTCTGTACTTCTGTACTCAGGTTCTGGACACATCCCAGGGGTGTGCTGCCATGGTCCTGCCAGAGGTGGTGAGAGAGGAGGCTACAGCAGCAATCTGGAGGAGGTGGACGAAGGGTTTGGGGTTTGCTGTAAAGAAAATAGATGCTCTGATGGTCAGAGCTTAGAGGGCTGGAAACATGTCTCATCTCCTGTATAAACAACATCAGGTCTTCTTGGTGGAGCAGCCTCTCCTGCTGCTTGCTCTTTTCTCCTTCAGGAAGGGATGAGCCCCCAGATCTGCATGCAGATGCTGTATTGAAGGATGATGAAGCCAGCATGTTAAAGCCCCAAGACTTCTGGGTTGCTTTCATCCTCCTGGGTAAGATGCTGTGGGGTACTGGAAGCCAGTGGGTGCTGGTGTGTGGGCTCTGGAAAATATCAAAAGTAGTAATTTTGGCTCCAAAATCAGGGGACCATGGTGGCCAGGATAGGGTGGGAGACAAGCAAAGGGACAAGCAAAGAGCTGATATGACTGGGAGAGATCAGAGAAGGCTGAAGCTGTGGCAGCCTCCCTGGGGGCCTCACTCCCAGTTGCCACAGTTGGATTAACCATTAAATCAGGGCAAGGGCACAGCAGTGTGGGGAGAGGTCTGTCCAGTTCTCCTCTGCGTTCACCCTGCCCATGGTCCCCACTCCCTGGGCTGAGCTAATCCCTGCTGGGCAAATCAGGGAGGGAGCTGTGCTTCGATGGAGGCAAGGAACGGTTTAGAGGGAATTAAAAGGGATTTATGATGGTGGAGGAAATCACAGTAAGTGTGTCTGGCCTAGTCTGGTCAGGGGCTATACAATGGGACTCACCACCTGAGGAGATGCTGAGGTGGAGATGGGGCCACTCACAAAAGGTTTCTCTTAAAGCCCCAGTTCCCTGAGTTGGGGGACTGCATGTGAATCTTGGTTTCCTCGTAGAAGTTTTATGGTGACTGACAAGTCTCAGAATATGAATGAGCAAAGCTCATCCCATCATGAGATGTGTGAAAATGTCATTATTTGGTATCTTTTCTGTGTGCTTGAAATCCATCTCCCATCTTGAGCATGTTCAGCTCTCAGTTCTGCATTATTTTGGCTTAGCAACAAGGAGAACCCCAAACATTTCTGATTGCAGGTCTCACCCAAGGTTTCTTCCAGTTAAAGCTTGCTTCCAGTTGTTTCATGGGGTGGTTGCTTTGGGTACCAGAGTGTACCATTGTTATCTCAGTCTGTTGTCCAAAGGCTTTGTTGTGCAGCATCATCTCTCCTGGCTGGCCGGCTGGCTCCTCAGTGCTGTAAGCATGATGAGGCAGTGTGCAAGATGAAAACAGGCTGTGATCCACTGTGCTGGGAACCTCTAGGGTCTCACAGACATCGCCTGTACCTCTTGACTTGCCTGGACAGGAGGCCAAGGTTGTTGGACAGAGAAGGTGCTGATCCTGATGGCTCTGGTTGCTAATGGTTATGGAAAGCATCCTGCTGGCCTAGGCAGGTCCTTGGCTGCCATCGCCAGCTTTGCTGCACCAGCACCCGGGGTGAAATGTTGGAGCATTTTTGCTTCACAGCTCTAAGGATGTCTGGACGAAGTAGTGTCTGGCAAAACGCAGGCAGGCTTCTCTGAAGGAGACAAGAAGCTGGATGGTGGGTGGAAGGCTGACAGCTTCTCCAGCTGCCCTCAGACTGCTGCACTTTTACCTTCCAGGGTAAAACTCCCAGCCTGCCAGCAGGATGTTTCTGAGCTCCCTGTGGTGTCCGTCAGGACTCACCCACCCATAAATTAGAGACCTTGTTGGTCTTGGCAGGCAAGGATTTGTGATGCAGCTGGACTGTACTTGGGGCTTGCACCCTGGTTCTGTAATGATAGAATGGCTGGAGGTAGAAGGGACCTTGGGAGATTGAGTCCAACCCCCCAGGATCACCCAGGGCAGGCCACACAGGAACAGATTCGTGTGGGGTTTGAAATTTTCTAGAAAAGGAGACTCTACAACCTCTCTGGAAAGCTAGTTCCAGGCTCCATCACCTTCACAAGAAGGAAGCTTTTCCTCATATTGAGGTGGAATTTCTTGTTTTAGTTTGTGCCCATTGCCCCTTGTCCTATCACAGGGCACCACTGAAAAGAACCTGACCCCTTCTACCTGACACCCACCCTTCAGATTTCCCTGTCCCTCTTGAACTGGGGAGCCCAGAACTTGGACACTCCATATGTGGCCTCATTTGTGCAGAGTAGAAGGGGAGGAGAACCTCCCTTGACTTGCTGGAGGCAGAAGATGTGGGGTTGGATTCCTCATGTGCCTGCTGCTGAGCAGTGGTCCACCAGCATAGTTTCCCTCATGCATAATAAGGGATGTAGTGGGGAAGACTAGAAACCTGCCTTCAGGTGGAGAACCTGTCACTGCTGCTGTCCCCAGGGGGGTCTGCAGTGCCAGAGCTCTACCTGGAGGTGGTCCTGTGCTCTGTTCTCAGTGCTGGGAATATCTTGCTCTTCAAGCAGCATCTTTGGGAGGAGGGAAGAGGACAGGGGCAGCACATGTGAGGAAGCAGCAGAGTAGAGGGTTTTAGGAGAGCTGATGGAAATGTAGTGGACCTTTTGATTATTTCATTTATGATAATGTTTTCCCCAGATTCCTGACCGCAGAAAGGTCAGCCAGGTCTGAGTCTAGGGGTGGCTCACCTCAAGGTCATGCAGCAAAGGCAGGGAGGAAGGGCTGAAGCCAGTGCAATCCTCATGTGGCTCACCCCAGTGCAAAGGGACCTCTGATTCTATATGTTGGCTCTGCCACAGACTTGTGTCCATCACAGACAGCTTCTGACAGAGCTCCAAGATGACAGAGCAATTTGTCAGTGGCCTTGTCGGATGCTGAGGCCCCGTTCCACCGAGGAAGGATTTTAGGCTGCGACATGCATCCAGATACCCATTAAACTGCCAGCTCCAGCTGGCTGTTGTTTTCCTGCTGTTGGAGGGTAGGATGAGGCATGGACCAAGCTGCATTTTATTGGATCTATTTTATTTTTTAATGCTTTATTTGCTGGAAAGAAAACAAACGGAGGCAGGAATTGGGCTCCCATGAGAGGCAGTTCTTGTTTCTCTTGCCCACTGTGGTGTGGCTGTTGCACTGTCCCACTGGGTGCTGGATACCTCTTGTCATAGCTCATCTCAAAGTCCCTCAGCTCCATTGCTATGAGATTGTTCTCTGGCACAGATGCCAACATGCAGCTTGTGCCTATGCTATTGTTCACAACCACTGAAAAGGGGTTACCTATAGAGAAGGGTTCTAATCATGCCAGCTCTTGAGCTGTGACCAGAAGTTGTTTCATTCCAGATAAAACAGTGCTGAGGAATCTACAGCAGCATGAGAGTGCAGATGCTCATATCCTCACACAGTTTAATATACTGGTATTGCTGTATCTTTGTGTCTGGTTTTCAAGAGATGATAGCTAATAGCAGCAGTGAGACTCCCACGGTGCTCAATGATGTAAATATTGAGCCTTAGGGCTTCGATGAACATTTCTTTAATGGTCACCCTTTGCTGCCTTGTGGCAATGGTAACCCAGCAACCCGCCCCCCCCCCCCCCCCCCCCCCCGCCTGCTGGGCCTGTTGTGGGGGGGTGGGGTTGCCGGGTGGGGGGCGGGCTGCCGGGGGGGTGTTGAC
>JAOEGS010013279.1:67187-82238 GCA_025447755.1 Corythornis vintsioides | reverse complement strand
CTGAGGGACTTTCCTATGCAGATGCCAGCTGTCACATTCAAATATGGTGGGGCCAGCTCTCTGGGTTTTTTACTGAGTGTGCAGCACTGAAGGCCAGAAAAGGTCTACCTGGCTTGGGGGTTGTCTAAAGCTGCTCTGGCCTCCTGTTCTATTTCTCATTGTTCTCTGCCTCAGGGACAGGCCATGCACAAGCAGAGGCTTGATTTCTGTGATCATTTGGGCTGTTCAGAATCTGATGGGTCTGACTATCCCTGGACTTTTGCAGGATCTCTTCTTCCCACCCCCAAACACACCTTTATCCAGTCTTCATTCCTAGTGTTAGCCGTGCTACATTCATGTCTCTCCCAGTCTCCTCCTTCCTTCCCACAATGCACTGACCATCCTGACCTGCGCTGAGCCTAGCTCCCCTCTGCCACCCAAATCTCTCTGCAGCTCCTCACCACCAGTGTGTCCCAGCAGGTTGGCAAAATTTGCAAAATGAAAATGTCTTCTACCGCATTTTTCAGTTTTTCCACCAAATTTTGACAGAGCCAAGAGCCTGGAACTGCTTCTGCTGCCCTGCGTGTGCTCAGTGACCTGGAGGAGACCTAGACAAGTCTCTCCTTAGCAGTTTCCAAGCTATTCTTTCTCTCATGTAAGTGCTCTTAAAATAATGATCTGGTCCTAAGCAGCTGGGGAAGTTCAGCTTTGAGACTGATGTTTGCCCCCATCTCTTTCCTTTCTTTCAGACCATGAAGCTCTGGGAGGAGAGGGCAGCTAGGACAGTAGTCATGAGGAAGCCTGTTGGACCACCACAGCTCACTTGATTGCCCCAGTTCCAAATTCTGCTGTTTTTACAATAGGCAGTATGCTGGCAGCTGGGATGTGTGAGAGCAGAGGAGGTGAGTTCATGGAAAGAGGACAACTTTCAGTGCTTGGGGACCAGCTAGTGTTTCATTGGGATCTTGCAGGGTTTTTGCTGTAGATGAGAAGGGACTGTCCCAGGGAGCAGGGGCTGAGGACAGTATGATCCCTTGGGGTTGTCATTTGCCTTTCTGGCCATACCTGAGCTGCTCATCTGGTGACTTGGCTTTGTACTGGTTTCATGTTTGGAGAGATGTGCCCAACCCTTTAGCTTGCCTAGGCCCTGGAGCATACCAATAGCATTCTTCATCACAGGATTTTTGTTGGCTTCTTCCCTCCTGTTGCCTTGACTTCTGTGGCCATCTCTCTTTGAAAAGTCTCCCTATTTCTAGACTTCTCTCATGTATCACCATATGAGTGTCGGGGATCCAGCCTAGCTGAGATCATCACCATGATGTGCCTGATTTTCTATTATAGAATAATAGAATAATCACCCTTTGCCTTGATTTCAGGGTGGGTCATAGTGCATCTTGCAGCTGACTTAATTTTTTGCAGGGATTTGAGTTCCCTGGGAAAAAACTCCCTGGAGAGATGCTCAGCTTAATCATGATTAAGGCCAACAAAAATCTGGTAGCTTGATCCTCTGAGCAAAGAGGGGCTGTGTTCAATCAGTAGGTGAACCTGGGGCATCTAGTGGAAACTGAGTTTTCTAGGGCCTTGCTTCATTTTTTTTCACTGTCTGGACTGTACTACACTGGGAAGACCTGCTGGGTGACACACCGGTATTTGTGAAGGTGCCTTTATCTGGAGAAGGCTCCATCTGTTCCACAAGGTGTCATGGTTTTCTCTTTAATATCCTAGGGATTGTTTTCAGGCTGAGGACGTGTGAGGAAGAGACTGAGGATGCAGATGGGATGGAAGAAAATGCCAAGTGATTAAACGGCTGTAGATGAGTGGAGATACGGCTTAAAAGATTGACGGTCGCCTGCTGGGTGGAGAGATGGAAGGAAAGATTGCAGTCATGTGCACCAGGATTGCAAATCCTCTCACCCCCCCGTATTAAATTGCATTTGTCACTCGGTTTTAGCCTTCCCATGTGTAAACTTTCACATAGCTCTGTACTGCACCTTTACGGCCCCATCTGCTGTTTCCATCCCCTAGAACCTCGGGTCTGTTTTTGGGGGAGAAAGCATATATAATAAATAAAACTTTTGCAGTCACACAAGCCTCTTGCTGTGACTGTGTTTTCTTTGGCCGATGCGTCTGTGATGCGCTCTTGTGTGTGCATAACTGCATGTGTCAGGAGTTCGTGTGCATAGATGAGGGTCATTCACAGGTAGCTGTGCAGATATAAAATGCATCAATGGGTGGCTCAGAAGATGTGCTTTTGTGTGTGGGGCTTTCTTGAAATGTCCTTTTCTGAGAATGGCTCTAAAGATTTCTGGACAGTGTGGTTCATGGGCAGAAGCTGTGGATTTCTGACCATGTCTCTCTGTGCTCATCCCATGTAGGATGGAAACCCAGGGACTTGACAGGACTGTACTTGATGTGATTAACAAACTACCCCTGGAGGAAATTCCTCTGTCCCTCCCATGGCAGGGCTTTATGCAATCTCAAGGGCCCCCAACGAGCAAGTGGGAGGGAAGCTGGCAGGACGTGCTGGACAGTTTTGTGACTGGGGTGGCTGCTGGAGGCAGGCAGGTCTGGCAGGGTGGTGGGAGAGGCTGGCTGTCTGGGGAAGGTCTGCTAAGTCAGGAAGCACCCCAGGTCTTGGGGATGATGGCCCCTGAGCGTTTCCTGTCCCCCACTAGGTGGCACTGGGAGCCCTGCTATGGTGTCCCTGTCCCCCCAGACACAGAGCCTGGCCTGCCCCTGCACCCCTCCTCTGCCAGGACAGTGCGTGTGGCTCTCCTGGAGCTGGAACAGGGCACAAAGGAGCCCGTGCTTTGCACACCAGCTCTTTTCCTTTTCTACTGGGTGCCAGCCTGGCTTTTAGGAGCTGGTGTCTCACACAGTTCCCATCATCCCAGGAACTAGTGCTTCACACGTGTTAAGCCAGAGGCCTGTGCCTCACACCCTGACCCAGCCACCCCTTTGTGCCTGTCTGTTGCACAGCACCCCATTTTCCTGGCCTTGGTGTGTCTCACTGGGAACTGGTGCACTGTGGGTGGCTTGGTGGGAGTCAGTGCATTGCGTGTGTCACTGGGAGCTGGTGTAGTGTGTGTGGTGCTGGGAGTCACTGCATTGCACGTCAGAGTGTGTCACACGTGGCTCTGCACTGCTGGGATTCAGTGTGTTTTCCACATATTCTGCTGGTAGCTGATGCCTTGCACCCTGGCTCTGCCCTGCTAGGAGTTGTTGTGTAACCTGTGTCCTGTTGGGAGTTGGTGTGTCAGGTGTGTCCTGCTGAGAGTCTTGACAGGACACTTATGCTGCTGGGAATCAGTCAGTCCCTTGTGTCCTACTGGGAGCTGGTCCATTTTACGGGGTTCAGCCCCACTGGGAGCCAGTGCATTGCAAGTGTCCTGCTGGGGGACAGTTCATCCCATGCACCCTGCTGGCAGTCAGGGCATCATCTGGGAGCTGGTGCATCACACGTTAGCCCTTTCTATGTGGAAGTCAGTACAACCGTGTGTCCTGCTGGGAGCTAATGGGTCCCACGTGTCCGTTGCCCTCAAGCCCTGCCTTGCTGGGGGCCAGTGCAGTGTGTGCTGGCTGTTCCTCAGGAGAAGTCAGTGTCTCACATGTCCTGCCTAGGAGCTGGTGCATCTCACATGTGCTAGGATCTGTTTCTTGCTCTCCTCTGCTCTGCCTTGTTAAGAGTCAGCATGTCATGTACTGGCCCTGTCATGATAGCAGCCAGCATACTGCACATAGTGTCCCCACCCCTTTGTGCCTGTCTGTTGCACAGCACCCCATTTTCCTGGTCTGGTCTCCTCTCACTCAGGCCTAGCAGATGTGATCTCCTGCTTCTATGATGAGGATTGAGGAGACCCAGCCACAGCTTGCTCTGCTGAAGACTTTTTGTCTGCAGTGGACACAGCGATGCCATGACACTGTGATTATTTTAATTAATTTATTTTAAATATCTGTAGTGCTGAGAATTAAATGTCATTAAATAAGCACATCCAGCATGAAGGCATCTCTGCCTTCATTCCCAGGAGCAGTAGCAGGTGACAGATGTATCCCCGTGCCTGTCTTAGTGCCTGTGTTGGTGTCTGTCTCGTCCCACCCACCATGCCCTGTCCTCTCTCAGCACTGCCTCCTGCATTCCACAGTGGCTGGAGCTTCCCTGGCCTTTGGGCATGCTGTTCACTTCCACTGCTGGGTCCAGCACCCTGCCCTGTGGAGGCTGTGGTGGCAGGGGAGGGGATGGCTGTAAGTGGCACAGCTGGGCTCAAAAGCTGCCAGTTCCTGCCTTGTTGCTTCAGAGAGAGAATGCACAGGGCTCCTGGCCATGCAGTAAGGAGGAATGTCCTCAGTGGGACAGACCCTCTGCACTCAGGGTTGCTTGTGCACTAAGTGGGGTTTTGTGGCGGCTGCTACCTCTCCGTGTGGGCACCATTCCAACACAAGGCATGCAGACATCCCACCCTCCTCCTACAGCTCCCCAGGCTCCATGGCTTTCTCTCATGGTTGCAGAGCCTTTCCCTTGGGCTCCATGGCTTCCCTCATGGCTGTGTGGGGCTTCCTCTGATTCCTGTCAGCAGCTCTGCGTTCCTGCGCCTGTGTCCCTCAGGGAGCCTCCACACTCCCACATCTACTCACTTTGCATTTCTAAATCTTCCCTTCTCCATGTCCAGGCCTCTGCTACTCTCAGTGCCTTTCTGATTATTCCACTGGTGGCTTTTTTGGGTGGATGTGGGAGTAAGGTGGCCATCGTTTGGGTGGAAAAGACAGAGTAAGATGCTTGAGGGGAAGGATGGTGCCATGGGGACTGAGGGTAAGTTCCACCATTCTGTATTTCTGTGGTTCTTTAGTATAAGGCAGATAATGTGAATTGAAGCAGCCAGCATTGCCAAGTTGGTGAGAGCTGGCAGCAGTTGTGTGATGCTTCCCTCCTTCCCCCTTGCCCTGAGCAGCTGTGGTGTGTGTGGGTAAGGTAGAGACTCAAGCCCTGTTAGAATGGCTCTCCACCTTCAGAGCAGCTTTCCCAGGCTCCCTGAAAACTCAGGAGGAGGTGTCATTGCTTGGAGCCATTCCTAGGTGTTCTGGAACTGGAAGGAGAGGAAGACCCTGCTGGTGCTTGTTGTTTGACCACAGCTGGATGTGTCTGTGTGATGGGGCTGAGGGACAGTGGACCCTTCCAGGGGTCCCAGTGAGCCTCTCAGATAAACTCTAGGCAGGTGTCTATGCCATACAGGCACATGCAGGGGCTGAGGAACTGGTTCTGGAGCACAGAGTCCCCCAGGGTTGGGTCCCTGCATGTGGCAGATGCTGGCTGTCACTGTGGGACTGTCACCCCAGTGCCTGCATCTGCCACCCCTGAATCGTCTCTGGCCTGCGCTCTGGTGTGAATGGGAATGGAGGGCTAAAGTGTTACTGTTTCCCACACAGGGGAATGTTAGTTGTGTGCTTCAGGTTGGTGTTTGCCAGGACATGACTTAGAGCTGGTGAAAGCGGCTGGTGAGATGTACAGAAGGTTAGATACATGTATATGAACCAGGCAGCCCTGGAAGGGGCTCCCAGACTTTGCTTCTTCACACATGGCAGAGTTCCTGGGCCAGTTGAGTTTGGTGCCTTGGCAGGGTATTTGCTTGTGATGGGAGAGACCAGGAAACCAGGAAACTGGGTGTTGTGGTTTCACTCTGATAGGCAGCTCAGCACCACGAGCCACGTGCTCATTCCCCCACAGTGGGATGGGGGAGAGAATCAGAAGGGTAAAAAGTCAGAAAACTCATCGGTTGAGATAATGTCACAGGTACAGCAAAAGCTTCATGTGCAGACAAAGCAAACAAGGAGTTCATTCACTCCTTCCCCTCCCAGGCAGGTGTGCAACCATGTCCAGGAAAGCCGGATCCAGCACGTGTAACAGTGACAGGGGAAAGCAAACACCATCCTCCAAACATGCCTTCCTTCTTTCTTCTTCTATCTACTTTTTGTGTTGCTGAGCATGACATCATGTGGTCTGGAGCATGCCCTTGGTCAGCTGGGGTCAGCTGTCCTGGCTGTGTCCCCTCTCAGCTTTTTGTGCACCTCTGGCCTGCTCATGGGTGGGGTAAGGAGCAGAAAAGGCCTTGACTCAGCTCAGCAATAGTGAAAGCAGCTCTGAGTTGTCATCAGTTTTCAGCACAAATCCAAAACACAGCTCCATACCAGCTACCCTGAAGAAAATTGACTCCACCCCAGCCAAAACCAGTACTCCAGGGAATTTAAATAAATAAATGCTCCCCTGCTCCCCTGCTCTTTACCTATTTGCTTATGTTTCTTCTTGATTGGAAAACAAGTATGATGGACTTGTGTGGAGCTGTTATGCTGCCTGCATCAAGGTCTGCAGAAGGGAGGTGGTTGCAGTCTCTCAGGGTACATACTATTGTGTTCAGCTGCAGCCCTGGCTCTTCATCCGTGCTACCTGATGGTGCAGAGATAGTAGGAAGGCAATGATTATGTTAACTTCAACCTCCCTTCATTTGTTTTCTTTGCCCAGCTAAGTTTTCTTTTATCCATGAAGCTGTAATTTCCATTTCTGTTTCTAGATTATGGTAACTAGACCTGGGTTTAACAGCCTTTTGCTGTCCTGGAATGAAGGTGGGAGCCAGAATGCTGTTTGAGATGTGACTGTTCTCTCTTGCGTAGCCGCTTTAATTCCCGAACTCGCTTTTATTTGATCAACGAGTGCCAGTTGCAGAGTGCACACGTGATGACCTCGCTCAGGTGACTGCGGCCGCCCAGTGCTTTTACCTTCAGGTCAATCTCAGCTCAGACTAGATTTTAGCTGAGGACTAGTGGAGCTCTGTGGATCCTGTTAGCAGCCTCTTCAGCTTGTTGAGACCTGCGCTTGCGGAGCAGCAGCCTCAGAGAGAGCAACTAAGGTAGGTTTGGATATGCTAAAGGCACGAGAGGAAGACTATAGATGCCAGACAGTGGGTCCAGTGTGAAAATGTTGCCTGTTGTGCCTAAAACAAAACTATTGGTGCTGTGAGTCGCAGCCAGACTGCTCAGTTGTGCTCAGGTTGTCACTAGAGGGAGCAGCAAGTGATTGTTCCTTAATCTTGAAAAAAATTACATGATGTGGAGCCCCAGGTGGTATAGTGGTTTGGAGGGAGGGATGTAGGAGAGATGCTGCGGGCTCTTCATGTACGTAGGTGTTTCTCTAGCTGCCAAGGATTCTTTTGTCCTGCTCAGCTAGCAAGGTCTGAGCAGAGAGGAAGCAGCTAGGTACCTTAAAAAGGTCAGTTTGCTACTTGGGAATCACTTTCTTGACTCTTTTTTGGCTCTTGGAAGTGCAAAGTTATGAAAGCTGACAGGACCCCACCAAGCTCAGAGGCTGTATGTCCTCTGAGGAAGATGGATGTTGAATTTAGTTGGCTTTGTCACTGCTGGGAATTAGCTGATCTTGCTCTGTCTGTAAAGGGCCTGGTCTGACATGCACAGATGCTGGAGATCTCCTTCAAGAGCTGTTACCCAGATTCTAGCACCACTGATGCTCACATGACTGCGTGGAGTGCTGCTAAACTGCATCTCTGTGCTGTGCAGTGGACACATTCAGAGGTACCCCTCCAGGCCTAGAATCTAAATACAAAATGAGGAGCAAGGGAATAGAGACAATGCAAGGAAACAAAGAGACCATAATGGTATCCTGCCTTGCCTTGAATTGGATAATTCCCTTATGACTAGTTGGTGGGCAGTGGATTACTCAGTGGGAGGAAAGGGGGCTGGAGTCAGTCCTGTGGACTTCGTTTTCTCATTTGTAAAATGATGTTGTGAACATCTGGCTCACACATGGAGCGTGTCACTTGGCTCGCAGAGGCATATAAATGTTTTCAGATCCTTGAATGGCTGTTGCTGAAATGCGAAGGATCATCATTAATGAAGTCTGCAATAACACTGACGGAGCATTTGTGTTTGCTGCAATTTGTAACTATGTTCTAACAGTTGTTAACGAATGCTATTGTGGGTTGCAATGTGACCAAGGAACACTTGAGGATAAACATGACCAAGTAGTTGTTCCTGGTTTGTGCTACTATTTATCACTGCAGGTGTTGAAACATATCATGTTGTGCAGCAAGGCTTTAAATGGGTGAATAGGGTAAGAGGGAAGACTTCGCTACCGCTGCTTCCTCTGTGGTTTTCCCATCTGCTCCATTTACATGGCAAACATGGGAAAATGCCACAACTAGCTGATACAAGATCTGTTGTGATGAGGAGCTGAATATCCATATGACATCAGAAAAATCTAGCTGGTAGGCTGATTGGTTTTAGGCAAGAAAGCTTGGAGTAACAGTGATTTCCCATCAAGAGACCAGCGGGAGGACCTGAAGAAGCAGTAAATGTTCATTCATAAGCCAAAATTGAAGGGACAGAACTGAGATTAACCAAGCAAAGTCTGCATGGATGGGCAAAGAGCTCATATCTGAACTCAGATGTATAAAGGTGGCATACAAAATGTGGAAGCAGAGGCAGATGACCTAGCAGGAGTTTAGAGCTGCTGTCTGATCTTGTAGGGTAGGGTTATCTGGAGTGGGATCTGGTGAAGAGTGTAAAGGGTGATAAGAAAGGATTCTGCAAGTATGTAAGCAGCAAAAGACTAGAGGAAATGTGAGCCTGCTGCTGAATGATGCTGGGAACCTGGTAACACATGAAAAAAGCTGAGATACTTGATACCTGCCTTCCTTTAGTCTTTACCAGTAAGACCAGCCTTCAGCAATCTCAAAACCTTAAGACCAGAGGAAAAACATGGATCAAAGAAGACTTACCCTCAGCTTAGGGAGCACTTAAGTGAACTGGACCTGTGAGTGCTTAAGAGACTCGTTTGAGAAGCTGGAACTGTATCTGCCTGTGGGGCTGGTTGTCCTCCTGAGATCTGGCATGTTGTATTTGCACTGACTCAGTTGTTTCTTTTTTTTTTTTTTGACTGCATGTCCCAAGTTCTTGAGATTGGTTTGAATCCACAGTCTGTCCTGTGATCTACTGACAGCCTTTTTTTTTTTCAGTGCTAGAACCATCTGTGAGATTAATAAATCTGCTTCTCTCTCTCTTATCTGGCTGCAAGTAAAAAAAGATAATTAGGGTTGACCCAAACCTCATCTCTGTGAATCCTCACTTGAAGCATGTTCCATCAGACAGTAGGCCATTTATGACTACTCTTTTAATATGTTTTTTTTCTAGATGTTCTCCCATCTTATTGCTATTTGAAGCTCCCTTAGCTTGCTTAGGAGATTTATCACCAAACATCAAAAGTCTTACTAACATCAAGAGGTGGCAACTGTTGTTTTTCCTCGTCTGTGAAATTCTTTTGCCTGACTGTCCAGGGAAGCTGGGTGGGTCTGAAGAGGTTGTGGTAGTTCCTGCACTCTTCCTTACATTTGTTTAGTGCTCACAGTAATGTCAGCTAAGCTGACGGGACTGTGATTGCCCATATTTTCTTTCTTCTATTTTGTGAAATGAAGCACAACTTCATTTGTCCTCTCTGCAGCCTTCTAAGGCTACTTGGTTGTTTCCTGAGTCCAAACCCCAGCAATCTGCATTGGTGTTTTGAGATAAGGCTTATCAGACACATCTCATTGGAAACCCATCATAGAAAGTTCTCTTTGCTTTGCTCTTGCCTTATCTGAGGGTTAAATCTTGTCCTCTTGTAGGTGACAATAGCTGTGCTGCATCAGCTGCTGCTTTTTTCTCACACTGTTTTTTGTGACCTTCAGCATGTATTCAAGACAGCGGGTAGCTTTCCAGCTCTGAGGAGTGGACATGCCATGTCTCCCTCTCACGACTGATGGGCTTAGAACAGTTTCTCACTCTCATTGTTCCTTCAAATCTGAGTGTCTCAGTTTTTCAGCTTTGTCCTTTTTTTTTTTTTGCTTCTAAGATTGTTTTTAACTGATTCCTGTTGTAATCTAGCCTTGTGTCAATTCCTACTTCTAAATTCCATGCGGTTCTTGTGGTTCATCTGTTCTGTTCCCTTTCTCTTCTTCCCAACTGTTGACTCCATATTTCTACTACTATGTATACTCAGGGGAGGGTCTGCACCTGGGCAACAGTCTTTTTGACCTACGAGCAGGATTTCTAGTATTATAATGAGGCCAGTTCACTTAAGGAGAACACTAATTGTTGTTTAGTTGAAAGTCCAAAACTTCATAAAAACAATATATTCCCTAAGTCCATTTGGTTTATATGTTTTCCAGGATGTTTCTTCTTCAAGGACGGCCAATTCTTGATTAAAAGTTCCCAGACTAATTATGTTGACAACATCAAGGACAGTCACCTTGTTATATGCACTGATAGTTATCAAAAGGCCTAACTAAATTCGTAAACACTGTTTCACAAATCCTTCAGCTCTCTCTTTGTTTGCCTCCTTGTTTGCTGGGGTAGATAACACAGGGATGTCCATCTTCCTGCCACTACCTTGCTTTTGCCAGAAGGCTTTCCTTCCTTTGAAGTTCTTCTGCAGACCTTGCCTTTGTGCTGTGAGTTTCCTCTTATTTCATGATCAATCAATAGCATTATCCTTTCTAGTACACCAAGGACGTTTTAAAGATGCCCATTTTACTTGCTATGATGACTCAATCCAATAGTTTTTTCTCTTATTCCATTTGAGCATTTTCCCCTTTGCTCTTTTCCTTTTTCCTTGATTGAAAGCTTCTGAACTCTAATTGTAGTTTTCAGCCTTCACTTGCTTAATCTCTGTGTGGCAATCCTGTTCTCTGTGAAGGTGCTAAGTGCTAGAAAATGTGGTCCTCTAGAGCACAGATCATAGGATGGTGCATCTGACCTTGACCTAATACTAGGCTAAAGAAAATTTCTGCCATTAGTGCTTGCTTTTCCTCTAAGGGACCCAGTTACTTTCAGAGACACTTTGGCTGCATACAGTCAGTCACCAACTCCCTAGGCATGAGATCATTTAATGCTGACAGTGACTGTGGAAAACAGGGATACTAGTTTAGTGTGGGTGTAAGCAAGGAACATTTGTTTGGCTATTAAGGCTGTTTGTAGATGTAAAGCTCAGTTCTACCACAGGCCATAGGAATCTGCAGAAATAACTGCCCAGGGCTGGAGAGAAGGATGGAACTGCAGAGGAGATGGTATCTGATGAAAAGAGACCACTGTAGTGACCAGTAACGGGCCTGTAATGCCCAGTCTGGGACAGCATGGAACAGGCACTTCCCAGGGCATCAGCAGCTCTCCTCACTGTGCACTCCAGGGCTCTTTGCTGTGTGCCTTGAGCTTGAGGGGTTAATATGATGATGTGGACTACTCTAAAGCAGAAAGCATGATAATACCGTTAGCTCTTCTCCTGACATATGTAATCACAGACCTAAGATCAGGGCACCTTCCCTTCAGTCAGGCATAGCGATGGCTGGTACCAGTCACAGGTTATAAACTAATTTTGGCAGTTGGCCATAAAACTGCTCCTTTCAGTGAGACACAGAGGCGTCTAGTGTCAGCCTGACACAAACCATTTGACCAGGGAAAGGCCTCTCTCCTGGTGGGATTGCAGAAGAGCCGATGCTGTTAGCGAAGGTAGAAGTATCGAGAGAGGGGCTTATAACCCTGCGCTAATAAATATTAAACCCCTGTTATCAGGCCTGCTGTTTGCTTTGTGGCCCCAGCTTTTTAGCCTGCTTTGGTGGTTATCCACTGAAGGCAACAGGTTTATCAGCAAGTTCAAGCATGTTTGGACTGCAAGGTCTCTCCTGGTGTCTGGCATGTGAAATTATCCTAATCTGCCTTTAATATCCCACTCTGTGCTCTGGGTGCCATGACACACAATCTCTGCCCTGCACCTCTGGTTTGGGTTACTAGCTGCTCACAAAAGGGCTTTAATCCTCTCCCCATCTCTGTAAACATTGCAGAGTACTTCTTTTTCCCCCATAATGCAAAAGTTTGGCAGGGTGCCAGAGCCTGTGGGCTCACAGGGCAGAAGAGACTGCTGCTGCTTGCTGGTGCTGGTGCTGCTGCTGTGCTCGGGAGCTGGGTGGGCTGTGCTTATATGGAGAAGCTGCAACCCAGAAGTGGATATGGTGGTTGCTCATCCCCATGCCACCCAGACTGCCAGTCAGTGCTTGCAGTGGAGACTTATGTCCTTTCAGTCTGAAGGCTCCCTTTGCCTTCAGTGGTCCTTTCCCCAGGAGGGTGAGGAATGGGGGATCTCCATCATTGGAGATTCCTGGGTGATGGGTGCAGGAGGTTCAGTAAAACCACTGCAGTGGTGAGGAATCTGAAACTAGATGAGTAGTTGTAACAGTCTTGTCTCAAATGGACTTTCTTTGTCCCTGAATCACCATGTCTGTATTGATAACAACAGCAGTTGTGCCAGGACAGAAACTCGAGGATCAATCTTCTTCTGATCTCTTGCCTTTCAAAAGATGAGTGCACGGTCTGCTCAGACAGTTCATTTCACTGGGTGCTCCCAGGGAGTTCAGTTTCATTTCCTGTATCCAAACCAGGGATTAAGAACAGGGTAGTAATTGCTGTTGGTCCACTTCATTTCAACAGCTTTAGAAAGGGAAAGCAGGAGAAGCAGATCATATTTTTGATAAGGTTTTGTTGTGTTGTTTTGTTTTGGCTTTTTTTTCCCGTGGCTCACTGGCAGAGGAAGCCAAAACAAACCAGTCTGGAAAGAGGCAATGTGTCTTACTAAAAACCAAAATGAATGGCAGAACCCCACCAAAGCCAACAGGTTGCTAATGAAACTTCCTGTCTGAACGTGATTGTGCTTGTCTGTAGGAGGGCACCGTGAAGGTATTGACACTGTTTTCCCTTTCCCTTTGCCATAGAAAATAGTATTTTTATTTCTTTCCATCTCAGTGTGAAAGCTTTAGGAATGCTGTTGCTAATACAGTAGTGGTTGTCTCCATCTCAGTCCAGAGCTGCTGGAACTTGCCACCTTGAGAGCTCCTAAGACACTTCACCAGAAGAAAATGCTTCCAGATAGGGTCAGTAGCCCTCTGGGAACAAATTGAGCCAGTTAAGTAATGATGCTGTACTCTGCCAGAAGAGTTCACTCTGGATAATTACAGCAGGTTATTGAAGAACAATAGGAGTGGAAAGTAGAGATTAAGCCACTGCTGTTCCTACTGTATGTATGTTAAGAGAGGAAGGAATATAGCATTGCCACAGGGACTCGGATAGAAAAGACATTTGACAAGGGCTTCTGGCAACAGAAAATTTGGAAAGAACTGTTCAGAGGTCCAGACTGGTCTGAGGCAAATGAAGGGTTATTTTGAAGCTGGAGAGGTGGGTAGAGACTTATTTTCTCCCACGACCGACAAACTTTACTATTGCTGTTTATTCCAGGAGATAAACTTGAGTTAGATGAATCATTACAAACACAGACTCTCAGCTGTTTAGCTAGACATCCATTCCAGTCTCATAGAACAGTGAGATTTCTACAAGCTGGTCGTCACTGTGCTCTGAGTATTTGATTTAGTCCCCTGCTGTGAGCTTCTCCAACACACCATGTTCTGAGATCTTGACTGTGTGTGTGAGGATGTGAGGAGGGGTTTTGCGTCCTTTGACTCTTTATAGGGAAGAACCATAACTGTGTGGACTAAAGAAGGATGTGGATGTTTTGAATGGAGAACAGCAGCACCAGCCTTAAGCACTTCATTACTCTCCAGGAAACTGTCTTGCAAGGAAATTTAGATTTATCCCGAGCTAAAGCACAGTTTGGCCATTAAATAATTTACCAGAAACACATCAAAGACCTGAGGAACATGTTTTTATGTGTTTGAATTTGGGGAACATAGTATTGGTGCTCGGGTAGAAAGCTTAGGTGTGTAGGTACGTCCATGGTTGAACCCCACTAGCTCACCCTGATGCAAAACACATGAACCTGCAGTGGTGTGTAACACCTTGATTTTCCTTAGTCCCTTAGGAATTACTGAGCCAGAACTGCTGGCTCATGTGAAGTTATTTAAGTGTATCTCATGATATATTTTTATGCGTTGGTGATTATCACCCATGCCCAGATCTCCCTGCTTTCCTCTGATGTTGTTACTTGTTCACACAGGAATGTTTTCCCTGGGAGGTGTCATCAAATAGATTATAGAAGTCAAAGACACTGAAGTGTGTCATATATAACCTCTTGCGTTTTTTTCCTTTTAATAACTGACTGGTATGCAACTTGCGTCAAGTACTTCAGCATCAGAATTTTCCTAGTGAAGAGATCAAGTGGGTTTGATCAAGCTCTGAGTCCCTCTGTCCCAGGTAGAAATTCTACCAGGGTGTTGTGGTTTTCAGAAGATAGTAAGAAGAGCACTGATCTGAATTCAACTCCAGAGGGGACTGGACAATTCCTAGCATATCACTCAGGAGATAGTAAGAAGCTGCTTACTAACCTGCTTTTTCAGCAGTGCTGTTGATTTCTTTCTGCTTTCTCAGAAGTTGTCAGGTCCTTCTGCACAAACCTGGCTGTCTAGCGAGTGCCTTCCTACAGGTGCCTGGTTCTGAAAGGTGCTACCTGAGATGGGTGGAAAATGCAGGTGTCAGAACAGATGCTCCCTTTCAGACTAGCAAGAAACAGAAGGCAATGTGGGGAAGGAGGATCTCTGCTCTGGGGACTGTGGGTATTCCCAGGTCCTCTAAGACGGAGGAGATGCTCTTACCTGTCCTGCAAGCCCTATGAAGGCTTTTGGCAATCAGACGTGTTTGTGGGGAGATGCTGCAATTTTTAGCCTGAAGGTTCTTCTGAGGGACATGGAAAACGAGGACGTGGTTGGTAGCAACAACACAGCTTCATCAAGGGCAAATCCTGCCTAACAAACCTGGTGGCTTTTTATGATGGGGTTGTGGCATCAGTGGGTAAAGAGAAGAGCAACTGATGTCATCTTCCTGGACTTGTGCACAGTGTTTGACATGTGCATGTCAAACAAGCTCTGGAGAAAGAGACCTGGGGGTCCTGGTGGACAGGGGGATGACCATGAGCCAACAGTGCGGGAGCACAGGAGGTTTAGGGTCAACACAAGAAAGAACTTTTTCTCAGTGAGGGTGACAGAGCTCTAGAACAGGCTGCCCAGGGGGGTTGTGGAGTCTCCATCTCTGGAGACACTT